>JAAAWM010012000.1:0-142313 GCA_036873465.1 Thinopyrum obtusiflorum
AATCTACAAGTCATCAAAAACCTTGGTACTACGCGCATGCTCCTAGGGGGATATATTGGTAGGAAAAGACCATCGCTCGTCCCCGACCGCCACTCATAAGGAAGACAATCAAATAACTCCTCATGTTTCAAATTTGTTGCATAACGTTTACCATATGTGCATGCTACGGGACTTGAAAACTTCAACACAAGTATTTCTCAATTTCACAACTACTCAACTAGAATGACTTTGATATTATTACCTCCATATCTCAAAACAATCATCAAGCATCAAACTTCTCTTAGTATTCAAAACACTCTTAAGAAAATTTTACTAACTTTGAATACCTAGCATATTAGGATTTTAAGAAAATTACCATGCTATTAAGTCTCTAAAAATAATCTAAGTGAAGCATGAGAGAACAATAGTTTCTATAAAACAAATCCACCACCGTGCTCTAAAAGATATAAGTGAAGTACTAGAGCAAAAATTATATAACTCAAAAGATATAAGCGAAGCACATAAAGTATTCTAACAAATTCCAAATCATGTATGGCTCTCTCAAAAGGTGTGTATAGAAAGGATGATTGTGGTAAACTAACAAGCAAAGACACAAATCATACAAGACGCTCCAAGCAAAACACATATCATGTGGAGAATAAAAATATAGCTCCAAGTAAAGTTACCGATAGAAGTAGACGAAAGAGGGGATGCCTTCCGGGGCCCCCCCCCCCCCCCCCCCCCCCCCCCCCCCCCCCCCCCCCCCCCCCCCCCCCCCCCCCCCCCCCCCCCCCCCCCCCCCATCAAATCTTTACCCCAAACTTGAAAACTTTACAACACAAAACTTAAAGTAGAAAATCTCGTGAACTCCGTTAGCGAAAGAAAATAAAAGACCACATCAAGGTACTGTAATGAACTCATTATTCATTTATATTGGTGTTATACCTACTGTATTCCAACTTATCTATGTTTTATAAACTATTTTACTAGCCATACCCCCCCCCCCCCCCCCCCCCCCCCCCCCCCCCCCCCCAGAATCTGTCAAAAACAGAACAGTCTGTAGTAATCTGTATCAAACGCAAACTTATGGAACTCAGAAAAATGTACCAAAATAGGAAGGACTATATAATTTGTTTATTTATCTACTGCAATTGGAATAAGTATTTTATCACGTTCTGGTGATTTCAAACAATTGTTTTCGTGAACAGAAAGTTTCTGGAATTTTCAGGAAGATCAAATAACTATCATCCAAGAAGATCCTATAGGTTTAACTTGGCACAAACACTAATTAAAACATAAAAACACATCTAACAAGAGGCTAGATCAAAGATTTATTACTAAACATAAAAAAAAGCAAGAAAATTAAAATAAAATTGGGTTGCCTCCCAACAAGCGCTATCGTTTAACGCCCTAGCTAGGCATAAAAGCAAGGATAGATCTAAGTATTGCCATCTTTGGTAGGCAATCCATAAGTGGCTCTCATAATAGATTAATAAGGTAATTTAATCTTCTTTCTAGGGAAGTGTTCCATGCCTTTCCTTAACAGAAATTGGAATCTAATATTCCCTTCCTTCATATCAATAATTGCACCAATCGTTCTAAGGAAAGGTCTACCAAGAATAATAGGACATGAAGGATTGCAATCTATATCAAGAACAATAAAATCTATGGGCACATAGTTCCTATTTGCAACAATAAGAACATCATTAATTCTTCCCATGGGTTTCTTGATAGTAGAATCCGCAAGATGCAGGTTTAAAGAACAATCATCAAATTCACGGAAACCTAGCAAATCACACAAAGTTTTTGGGATCGTGGAAACACTAGCACCCAAATCACACAAAGCATAGCATTCATGATCTTTAATTTTAATTTTAATTGTAGGTTCCCACTCATCATAAAGTTTTCTAGGGATAGAAACTTCCAACTCAAGTTTTTCTTCCTAAGATTGCATCAAAGCATCAACGATATGTTTAATAAAGGCTTTATTTTGGCTATAAGCATGAGGAGAATTTAGCATGGATTGCAACAAGGAAATACAATCTATCAAAGAGCAATTATCATAATTAAATTCCTTGAAATCCAAAATAGTGGGTTCATTGCTATCTAAAGTTTTAACCTCTTCAATCCCACTTTTACCAATTTTTGCATCAAGATCTGAAAACTCTGAATTTTTGGGATGCCTTTTAACTAAAGTTGACTCATCTCCAGTCCCATCATTATCAAGATTCATATTGCAAAACAAAGATTTAATAGGAGACACATCAATAACTTTTAGATCTTCATCTTTATTCTCATAAAAACTAGAAGAACACGCCTTCACAAAGCAATCTTTCTTAGCACGTATCCTAGTGGTTCTTTCTTTGCACTCATCAATGGAAATTCTCATGGCTTTGAGAGACTCATTGATATCATGCTTAGGTGGAATAGATCTAAGCTTCAAAGAATCAACATCAAGAGAAATTCTATCCATGTTCCTAGCCAATTCGTCAACCTTAAGCAATTTTTCTTCAAGCAAAGTATTGAAATTCTTTTGTGAATTCATAAACTCTTTAACACTAGTCTCAAAATCAGAGGGCAACTTATTAAAATTTCCATAAGGATTGTTGTAGGAATTACCATAATTATTAGAGGAATTACTAGGGAACGGCCTAGGATTAAAGTTTCCTCTATACGTGTTGTTACCAAAATTATTCCTACCAACAAAATTCACATCCATAGATTCATTATTATTCTCAATCAAAGTAGATAAAGGCATATCATTAGGATCAGAAGAAACACTTTTAATAGCAAACAATTTCATAAGTTCATCCATCTTTCCACTCAAAACATTAATTTCTTCAATCGCATGGACCTTTTTACTAGTAGATCTTTCAGTGTGCCATTGAGAATAATTAACCATAATATTATCTAGGAGTTTAGTTGCTTCTCCTAAAGTGATCTCCATAAAAGTGCCTCCCGCGGCCGAATCTAAAAGATTTCTAGAAGCAAAATTCCCCCCCCCCCCCCCCCCCCCCCCCCCCCCCCCCCCCCCCCCCCCCCCCCCCCCCCCCCCCCCCCCCCCCCCCCCCCCCCCCCCCCCCCCCCCCCCCCCCCCCCCCCCCCCCCCCCCCCCCCCCCCCCCCCCCCCCCCCCCCCCCCCCCCCCCCCCCCCCCCCCCCCCCCCCCCCCCCCCCCCCCCCCCCCCCCCCCCCCCCCCCCCCCCCCCCCCCCCCCCCCCCCCCCCCCCCCCCCCCCCCCCCCCCCCCCCCCCCCCCCCCCCCCCCCCCCCCCCCCCCCCCCCCCCCCCCCCCCCCCCCCCCCCCCCCCCCCCCCCCCCCCCCCCCCCCCCCCCCCCCCCCCCCCCCCCCCCCCCCCCCCCCCCCCCCCCCCCCCCCCCCCCCCCCCCCCCCCCCCCCCCCCCCCCCCCCCCCCCCCCCCCCCCCCCCCCCCCCCCCCCCCCCCCCCCCCCCCCCCCCCCCCCCCCCCCCCCCCCCCCCCCCCCCCCCCCCCCCCCCCCCCCCCCCCCCCCCCCCCCCCCCCCCCCCCCCCCCCCCCCCCCCCCCCCCCCCCCCCCCCCCCCCCCCCCCCCCCCCCCCCCCCCCCCCCCCCCCCCCCCCCCCCCCCCCCCCCCCCCCCCCCCCCCCCCCCCCCCCCCCCCCCCCCCCCCCCCCCCCCCCCCCCCCCCCCCCCCCCCCCCCCCCCCCCCCCCCCCCCCCCCCCCCCCCCCCCCCCCCCCCCCCCCCCCCCCCCCCCCCCCCCCCCCCCCCCCCCCCCCCCCCCCCCCCCCCCCCCCCCCCCCCCCCCCCCCCCCCCCCCCCCCCCCCCCCCCCCCCCCCCCCCCCCCCCCCCCCCCCCCCCCCCCCCCCCCCCCCCCCCCCCCCCCCCCCCCCCCCCCCCCCCCCCCCCCCCCCCCCCCCCCCCCCCCCCCCCCCCCCCCCCCCCCCCCCCCCCCCCCCCCCCCCCCCCCCCCCCCCCCCCCCCCCCCCCCCCCCCCCCCCCCCCCCCCCCCCCCCCCCCCCCCCCCCCCCCCCCCCCCCCCCCCCCCCCCCCCCCCCCCCCCCCCCCCCCCCCCCCCCCCCCCCCCCCCCCCCCCCCCCCCCCCCCCCCCCCCCCCCCCCCCCCCCCCCCCCCCCCCCCCCCCCCCCCCCCCCCCCCCCCCCCCCCCCCCCCCCCCCCCCCCCCCCCCCCCCCCCCCCCCCCCCCCCCCCCCCCCCCCCCCCCCCCCCCCCCCCCCCCCCCCCCCCCCCCCCCCCCCCCCCCCCCCCCCCCCCCCCCCCCCCCCCCCCCCCCCCCCCCCCCCCCCCCCCCCCCCCCCCCCCCCCCCCCCCCCCCCCCCCCCCCCCCCCCCCCCCCCCCCCCCCCCCCCCCCCCCCCCCCCCCCCCCCCCCCCCCCCCCCCCCCCCCCCCCCCCCCCCCCCCCCCCCCCCCCCCCCCCCCCCCCCCCCCCCCCCCCCCCCCCCCCCCCCCCCCCCCCCCCCCCCCCCCCCCCCCCCCCCCCCCCCCCCCCCCCCCCCCCCCCCCCCCCCCCCCCCCCCCCCCCCCCCCCCCCCCCCCCCCCCCCCCCCCCCCCCCCCCCCCCCCCCCCCCCCCCCCCCCCCCCCCCCCCCCCCCCCCCCCCCCCCCCCCCCCCCCCCCCCCCCCCCCCCCCCCCCCCCCCCCCCCCCCCCCCCCCCCCCCCCCCCCCCCCCCCCCCCCCCCCCCCCCCCCCCCCCCCCCCCCCCCCCCCCCCCCCCCCCCCCCCCCCCCCCCCCCCCCCCCCCCCCCCCCCCCCCCCCCCCCCCCCCCCCCCCCCCCCCCCCCCCCCCCCCCCCCCCCCCCCCCCCCCCCCCCCCCCCCCCCCCCCCCCCCCCCCCCCCCCCCCCCCCCCCCCCCCCCCCCCCCCCCCCCCCCCCCCCCCCCCCCCCCCCCCCCCCCCCCCCCCCCCCCCCCCCCCCCCCCCCCCCCCCCCCCCCCCCCCCCCCCCCCCCCCCCCCCCCCCCCCCCCCCCCCCCCCCCCCCCCCCCCCCCCCCCCCCCCCCCCCCCCCCCCCCCCCCCCCCCCCCCCCCCCCCCCCCCCCCCCCCCCCCCCCCCCCCCCCCCCCCCCCCCCCCCCCCCCCCCCCCCCCCCCCCCCCCCCCCCCCCCCCCCCCCCCCCCCCCCCCCCCCCCCCCCCCCCCCCCCCCCCCCCCCCCCCCCCCCCCCCCCCCCCCCCCCCCCCCCCCCCCCCCCCCCCCCCCCCCCCCCCCCCCCCCCCCCCCCCCCCCCCCCCCCCCCCCCCCCCCCCCCCCCCCCCCCCCCCCCCCCCCCCCCCCCCCCCCCCCCCCCCCCCCCCCCCCCCCCCCCCCCCCCCCCCCCCCCCCCCCCCCCCCCCCCCCCCCCCCCCCCCCCCCCCCCCCCCCCCCCCCCCCCCCCCCCCCCCCCCCCCCCCCCCCCCCCCCCCCCCCCCCCCCCCCCCCCCCCCCCCCCCCCCCCCCCCCCCCCCCCCCCCCCCCCCCCCCCCCCCCCCCCCCCCCCCCCCCCCCCCCCCCCCCCCCCCCCCCCCCCCCCCCCCCCCCCCCCCCCCCCCCCCCCCCCCCCCCCCCCCCCCCCCCCCCCCCCCCCCCCCCCCCCCCCCCCCCCCCCCCCCCCCCCCCCCCCCCCCCCCCCCCCCCCCCCCCCCCCCCCCCCCCCCCCCCCCCCCCCCCCCCCCCCCCCCCCCCCCCCCCCCCCCCCCCCCCCCCCCCCCCCCCCCCCCCCCCCCCCCCCCCCCCCCCCCCCCCCCCCCCCCCCCCCCCCCCCCCCCCCCCCCCCCCCCCCCCCCCCCCCCCCCCCCCCCCCCCCCCCCCCCCCCCCCCCCCCCCCCCCCCCCCCCCCCCCCCCCCCCCCCCCCCCCCCCCCCCCCCCCCCCCCCCCCCCCCCCCCCCCCCCCCCCCCCCCCCCCCCCCCCCCCCCCCCCCCCCCCCCCCCCCCCCCCCCCCCCCCCCCCCCCCCCCCCCCCCCCCCCCCCCCCCCCCCCCCCCCCCCCCCCCCCCCCCCCCCCCCCCCCCCCCCCCCCCCCCCCCCCCCCCCCCCCCCCCCCCCCCCCCCCCCCCCCCCCCCCCCCCCCCCCCCCCCCCCCCCCCCCCCCCCCCCCCCCCCCCCCCCCCCCCCCCCCCCCCCCCCCCCCCCCCCCCCCCCCCCCCCCCCCCCCCCCCCCCCCCTTATGATGAATAATATCTTTTATGGTCATGCACCACTTGTGAATGGTTTATTTTTGTTAAATCTCGATCGTGATGACACTCACATTCATAACATTGATGCCAAAAGACGCAAACTAGGTAATGATAGTACCACATATTTGTGGCACTGCCACTTAGGTCATATCGGTGTTAAACGCATGAAGAAACTCCATACTGATGGGCTTTTGGAATCTCTAGATTATGAATCTTTTGAGACGTGTGAACCGTGCCTTATGGGCAAGATGACTAAAACTCCATTCTCCAGAACAATGGAGCGAGCAACCGACTTACTGGAAATCATACATACCGATGTGTGCGGACCAATGAGTGTGAAGGCATGCGGTGGATATCGTTATGTTCTCACGTTCACCGATGATTTGAGTAGATATGGTTATGTCTACTTAATGAAGCATAAGTCTGAAACATTTGAAAAGTTCAAAGAATTTCAGAGTGAAGTAGAGAATCATTGTAACAAGAAGATAAAGTTCTTGCGATCTGATCGTGGAGGAGAATATTTGAGTTACGAGTTTGGCAATCACTTAGGCAGTGTGGAATAGTTTCACAGCTCATGCCACCTGGAACACCACAGCGTAATGGTGTGTCCGAACATCGTAATCGCACACTATTGGATATGGTGCGGTCTATGATGTCTCTTACTGATTTACCACTATCGTTTTGGGGTTATGCATTAGAGACAGCAGCATTCACTTTAAACAGGGCACCATCGAAGTCCGTTAAGACGACACCATTTGAACTTTGGTTTGGCAAGAAACCGAAATTGTCGTTTCTGAAAGTTTGGGGATGCGATGCTTATGTCAAAAGGCTTCAGCCTGATAAGCTCGAACCCAAAGCGGACAAATGTGTCTTCATAGGATACCCAAAGGAAACTGTTGGGTACACCTTCTACCACAGATCCGAGGGCAAAATTTTCGTTGCTAAGAATGGATCCTTTCTAGAGGAGTTTCTCTCGAAAGAAGTGAGTGGGAGGAAAGTAGAACTTGATGAGGTAATTGTACCTACTCCGGATAGTAGCACGCCACAGAAAGAAATTTCTGTGACACCAGCACAGACCGGAGAAGAAGAACATGATGATGATCATGAAGCATCGGAGCAAGTTACTACAGAACCTCGAAGGTCAACCAGGACACGTTCCGCACCTGAGTGGTACGGAAATCCAGTCTTGGAGGTCATGTTGTTCGACAACGGTGAACCTTCGAATTATGAAGAAGCAATGGCAGGTCCGGATTCCGAGAAATGGCTTGAGGCCATGAAATCCGAGATAGGATCCATGTATGAGAACAAAGTATGGACTTTGGTAGACTTGCCCGAGGGGGGGGGGGGGGGGGGGGGGGGGGGGGGGGGGGGGGGGGGGGGGGGGGGGGGGGGGGGGGGGGGGGGGGGGGGGGGGGGGGGGGGGGGGGGGGGGGGGGGGGGGGGGGGGGGGGGGGGGGGGGGGGGGGGGGGGGGGGGGGGGGGGGGGGGGGGGGGGGGGGGGGGGGGGGGGGGGGGGGGGGGGGGGGGGGGGGGGGGGGGGGGGGGGGGGGGGGGGGGGGGGGGGGGGGGGGGGGGGGGGGGGGGGGGGGGGGGGGGGGGGGGGGGGGGGGGGGGGGGGGGGGGGGGGGGGGGGGGGGGGGGGGGGGGGGGGGGGGGGGGGGGGGGGGGGGGGGGGGGGGGGGGGGGGGGGGGGGGGGGGGGGGGGGGGGGGGGGGGGGGGGGGGGGGGGGGGGGGGGGGGGGGGGGGGGGGGGGGGGGGGGGGGGGGGGGGGGGGGGGGGGGGGGGGGGGGGGGGGGGGGGGGGGGGGGGGGGGGGGGGGGGGGGGGGGGGGGGGGGGGGGGGGGGGGGGGGGGGGGGGGGGGGGGGGGGGGGGGGGGGGGGGGGGGGGGGGGGGGGGGGGGGGGGGGGGGGGGGGGGGGGGGGGGGGGGGGGGGGGGGGGGGGGGGGGGGGGGGGGGGGGGGGGGGGGGGGGGGGGGGGGGGGGGGGGGGGGGGGGGGGGGGGGGGGGGGGGGGGGGGGGGGGGGGGGGGGGGGGGGGGGGGGGGGGGGGGGGGGGGGGGGGGGGGGGGGGGGGGGGGGGGGGGGGGGGGGGGGGGGGGGGGGGGGGGGGGGGGGGGGGGGGGGGGGGGGGGGGGGGGGGGGGGGGGGGGGGGGGGGGGGGGGGGGGGGGGGGGGGGGGGGGGGGGGGGGGGGGGGGGGGGGGGGGGGGGGGGGGGGGGGGGGGGGGGGGGGGGGGGGGGGGGGGGGGGGGGGGGGGGGGGGGGGGGGGGGGGGGGGGGGGGGGGGGGGGGGGGGGGGGGGGGGGGGGGGGGGGGGGGGGGGGGGGGGGGGGGGGGGGGGGGGGGGGGGGGGGGGGGGGGGGGGGGGGGGGGGGGGGGGGGGGGGGGGGGGGGGGGGGGGGGGGGGGGGGGGGGGGGGGGGGGGGGGGGGGGGGGGGGGGGGGGGGGGGGGGGGGGGGGGGGGGGGGGGGGGGGGGGGGGGGGGGGGGGGGGGGGGGGGGGGGGGGGGGGGGGGGGGGGGGGGGGGGGGGGGGGGGGGGGGGGGGGGGGGGGGGGGGGGGGGGGGGGGGGGGGGGGGGGGGGGGGGGGGGGGGGGGGGGGGGGGGGGGGGGGGGGGGGGGGGGGGGGGGGGGGGGGGGGGGGGGGGGGGGGGGGGGGGGGGGGGGGGGGGGGGGGGGGGGGGGGGGGGGGGGGGGGGGGGGGGGGGGGGGGGGGGGGGGGGGGGGGGGGGGGGGGGGGGGGGGGGGGGGGGGGGGGGGGGGGGGGGGGGGGGGGGGGGGGGGGGGGGGGGGGGGGGGGGGGGGGGGGGGGGGGGGGGGGGGGGGGGGGGGGGGGGGGGGGGGGGGGGGGGGGGGGGGGGGGGGGGGGGGGGGGGGGGGGGGGGGGGGGGGGGGGGGGGGGGGGGGGGGGGGGGGGGGGGGGGGGTATTTACAAGAAAGTGAGTGGGAGCTCTGTGGCATTTCTCATATTATATGTGGATGACATATTATTGATGGGAAATGACATAGAATTTTTGGATGGCATAAAGAGGTATTTGAATAAAAGTTTTTCAATGAAGGATCTCGGAGAAGCTGCTTACATATTAGGCATCAAGATCTATAGAGATAGATCTCAGCGCCTCATTGGACTTTCACAAAGCACATACCTTGACAAGATTTTGATGAAGTTCAAAATGGATCAGTCCAAGAAAGGGTTCTTGCCTGTATTGCAAGGTGTGAAATTGAGCGAGGCTCAAAGCCCGACCACTGCAGAAGATAAAGAAAAGATGAGCGTCATCCCCTATGCTTCAGCCATAGGCTCTATCATGTATGCTATGCTGTGTACCAGACCTGATGTTTGTCTGGCCATAAGTTTGGTAGGAAGGTACCAAAGTAATCCAGGAATGGATCATTGGACAACGGTCAAGAACATCCTGAAGTACCTGAAAAGGACCAAGGATATGTTTCTCGTTTATGGAGGTGACAAAGAGCTTGCCGTAAAAGGTTACGTCGATGCTAGCTTTGACACTGATCCGGATGACTCAAAGTCGCAAACCGGATACGTATTTATTCTTAATGGTGGTGCAGTGAGTTGGTGCAGTTCCAAGCAGAGCGTCGTGGCGGGATCTACATGTGAAGCGGAATATATTGCGGCTTCTGAAGCAGCAAAAGAAGGGGTCTGGGTGAAGGAGTTCATATCCGATCTAGGTGTCATACCTAGCATATCGAATCCAATGACTATCTTGTGCGACAACACTGGAGCTATTGCCTTAGCCAAGGAGTCCAGATATCACAAGAGGACCAAGCATATCAAACGCCGTTTCAACTCCATCCGAGACTACGTCAAAGAAGGAGACATAGAGCTTAGCAAAGTACATACGGATCTGAATGTTGCAGACCCGTTGACTAAATCTCTTCCACGGGCAAAACATGATCTTCACCAGCATGCGATGGGGGTGAGATTCATTACAATGTGATTGACTCTAGTGCAAGTGGGAGACTGTTCGAAATATGCCCTAGAGGCAATTAATAAATATGTTTATTATCATATTTCTCCGTTCATGATAATAGTTTATTATTCATGCTATAATTGTATTAACCGAAAACTATATACATGTGTGAATATAAACAAACATAATGTCCCTAGTATGCCTCTACTAGACTAGCTCGTTGATCAAAGATGGTTAAGGTTTCCTAACCATTGACATGAGTTGCCATTTGATAACGGGATCACCTCATTAGGAGAATGACGTGATGGACTTGACCCAACCGTTAGCTTAGCACACGATCGTTATGTTTAGTGCTACTGCTTTCACTATGTCATATACATGTTCCTCAGACCATGAGATCATACAACTCCCGGACACCGTAGGAATACTTTGGGTGTTATCAAACGTCACAACGTAACTGGGTGACTATAAAGGTACACTACAGGTATCTCCGAAAGTGTCTGTTGGGTTCTGATGAATCGAGATTGGGATTTGTCATTCTGTCTGTCGGAAAGGTATCTCTGGGCCCTCTCGGTAATACAGCATCACAGAAGCCTTGCAAGCACCGTGGCTAAAGAGTTAGCTGCAGGATGAAGTATTACAGAACGAGTAAAGAGACTTGCCAGTAACGAGATTGAACTAGGTATGGGATACCGACGATCAAGTCTCGGGCAAGTAACATACCGCAGGACAAAGGGAACAACGTATGATGATATAAGAGGTTCAACCGATAAAGATCTTCGTGGAATATGTGGGAGCCAATATGAGTATCCAGATTCCGCTATTGGTTATTGACCGGGGAGTCATCTCGGTCATGTCTACATAGTTCCCGAACCCGTAGGGTCGGCACACTTAAGGTTCGATGACGTAATAGTATTGTATGAGTTATGTGATTGGTGACCGAAGGTTGTTCGAAGTCCCGGATGACATCACGGACATGACGATCAGTCTCGGAATGTCCGAGAGGTAAAGATCGATATATTGGAAGGCTATATTCGGACGTCGGAAAGGTTCCGAGTGACTCGGGTATTTTTCGGAGTACCGGGGAGTTACGGGAATTTACCGGGAGGAAGTTTTGGGCCTTAGTGGGCCTGCGGGAAAGAGAGGGGGGCAGCCATGGGCTGCCTGCACCAGCCCCCCCTTGGGTCCGAATTGGACTAGGGGTGGGGGGCCGCACCCCCTCTCCTACTCCCTCTCTCCCTCCTCTTTCCCCCCAAGTAGGAGGAGTCCTACTAGGGGTGGGAGTCCCACTCCTAGTAGGACTCCCCCCCTCTCTTGGTGTGCCACCCCTAGGGGGCCGGCCCCTCCCTCCTTTATATACGGGAGGGGGGCGCCCCCTCTAGACACACAATTGACTTGATCAAAGCCGTGTGCGGCGCCCCCCTCCATCGTTTAGAGCCACCGTCATATTTCCGGAGTGCTTCAGCGAAGCCCTGCCGGAATAATTTCACCGTCACCGTCGCCACGCCGTCGTGCTGACGGAACTCATCTACTACCTCGACTACTAGCTGGATCTAGAAGGCGAGGGACGTCACCGAGCTGAACGTGTGTTAGAACTCGGAGGTGCCGTACGTTCGACACTTGATCGGTGGAGCTCGAAGGATTGTTCGACTACATCAACCGCGTTGTGAGACGCTTCCGCTAACGGTCTACAAGGGTATGTAGACACACTCTCCCCCTCGTAGCGATGCATCTCCATGGTTAGATCTTGCATGATCGTAGGAAAAATTTTGAAATTGCATGCTACGATTCCCTACACGGACGTCCGACGCCTGGAAGCGCCAGCCAGCCAGCCGAGTCACAGCATGCGCACGCTACAGCGGCCGGATGACCGACGCGGGCCGGACGTCCGACACACCCCAGCGACCGGACGACCGAGCCCCTCCGGACATCCGGTGTCACCCAACAGAAGGGAAATTATCGAAAGTCCGAAGCCTCCGGACGACCAGACGATCGACCGTCTCTGGAAATCCGACGCCGCCTGATCAGAGCCAAAATGTCAGACGTCCGACACCTACCGACGACCGGACCTTCGCGAGCCTCCGGACGTCCGGTAGCTGCCGGATGACCGGCGCCTGTCTATGCACAGTGTGTTGGGCCGAGGCCCATGTACCTCTTTCGCCCCCCAGACTATATATACTCCTCCTCCTTCCTCTTTCTAGGGTTAGCAAAGTAGTAGCTCATTTGAGATAGAGCTTTGCTCCCCACTTGATCCCTTCTCCATCGGAGTTCACAACCTCTACGGAGAAGATCCCCCAAGTGGATTCAAGACCCCTCACGGGAAGACCCCTCAAGACCTCCTCACGGAGAAGAACTTGCTACTTGTATCGTCCTTTGTTGATCGTGGATCGTGTATCTCTTTGTGTTTTGAGGATCTAGCACATGTGTAATCGAATCTTGTTGGTTTGAGTGATTCCTCTCGTGTTTCCCCTCATGTTTTCCCCTCGTGTTCTTCGTGGGATACGCTCCAATCGTGAAAGATCGGGCATCTAGGTTTTACCCTACATCACACTGGCAACACACTATTCTTAGGGACATTGGTCAACAGGTACCGATATTGTTGTTGCCGATAGCCGCCTTTTCCACCTTAACCAACAAAATTCCCAGATCCAGAAGCACCTCTCCCATCTTCCACAAAATTTCCACCAAATCTCCCCTGTTGGAACCCTTCTCCTCCAGATCCATTGTTGTTGTTCCTAGCTCCACCCCTAAAGCCCCCCCACCCCCCTTATCTACGATCTCCATACTCATAATCTCTGTCCTCCTGGCTTCCAAAATTTCTCCCAGGTGAAATGTCGTTCCTGCTAGAAGGAAAAAATTTCCCTCCCTCCAAATCCACCCCTTCCAGGCCTCGGTTTCCACTGTCCCTGCCTCCCTACGATGATCGCGGCCCCTCTATCTGGTTCTTCACCTAAGTCAGCCGCCGCAACCCTAACCTCTCTGGGATAGAAGGAATCAGAAAAATCCAAATATTGTAGGGCAGGGATGGAGATGGGGTTTAAATATGCCCCATCCCCCTCACCCTCACATGGGCCAGCCACGTCGTGGGCTTCATCACCCTCACACGTCAGCTGTCGAAGCCCAGCAAGCCCACCCAGATCAAAATTTTGAAATTCAATCCCCACCTTCCCTCTAGAGTCAAAATCCATCACATATTCACAAAATTCTTCCAAAAATACATTCTCAGGAATATCAACTTTCTCACTATATGTTTTATCAATCTCACTACTACCCTTTTCATCACAAACTCCTTTCTTATCAATGGTAAAATCGTCATCCCCCTCAATCCCATCAAACAAATTTGGCAATCTGCACAAATCTTTGAATCTAGGTATGAGGGGTTTCATTTTAATTAAAGCCATATCCACCTCAGCCATATGATATTTTCCCCAATTTGGGGAACCAACACATGGATACATCTGTTGCATAATCTTTCCCAATCGACCACTTACCTGTTCACATGGCTGTCTAACATTCCCAGCATCCCTGAGAAATAAATTCTGCACATATCTCTCCATTTTACTCTATTTCTATTATTTACCCATTCAATATGATGTTTTTTTTTATCTCTCTACTCGTCAATCTCCCACCACTCGACGGTGCATCAGATTGCAAGTAGCGAGCATGAGAAGGGTTATAGATCATACCATTGCTATGATCCTCACAAGAGTCGGTCTCCGATTCCTCGCTGGCCAACAACCAAAAGCGGTTACTAGCCAGCTAGGGGATCAGTCCCCCTCTCCAACGAGGCGGGTGGAGCGACGAGCCACTGGAGCTTGTGCTAGGGCCAGACGTGCCGAGCGGCGTGGCGAAGTCGCCGCGTCCTCCCGCGAAGCATCTCCGCGCCCTCGAACCTTCCTCTCTGCTTCCTTCGCCCCCATCAATCACAATTGGGGCGAAAACCGATCGCGAAGCCGGGAGGGTCAAGACTGTCTCGTCCGCCCTCATCACAGATGCCCCGTCGCCGTGGCCAAGGGAGTGGTGGAGAATGAGATCAACGTCGCCCACGTCGCCTGGTCCATCGCCAACATCAGAATCTCTAGCGAATGGCGCTTGCGTTTCTTCCCGAAAAGTTCCCCTCCTTCTTCCTCCGTCGGCGAATTCAGCACCGCCTGCGCCTCCATTCGAATCTCTTCCTTGGTGTCGAACGATGACCCGATCTCGAGCAGGCACGCACACTTGCGCGGATCCCACCCTGCAAACTCCCTCATCCTCGCTTATGTGATCTCCACCATCGCCGACGAGGGTTTTGGCTGTTTGTGGCTCTTTGTACACTAGATTGGGGAGGAAAAGGAGAAGATTGAATGCAACCCACCCCCTCCACGAACCCCTGATGGCTTTAAACCACTCTCACCATGCCCGTCATCCGCGCCGCTCGAGGTGCGTTGTGCCGTAGGGCCAGTAACCTCTCCAAGTTTTGCAATGTGACAAGGGAAGTGCACTATGTTGCACGGAACAACTTCCTCACTGTGGCGGCGTGCACGTCGATCCACCACACATCCGCCTTCGTCGACGAGGGAGAGCACATGGTCTCGTAGCACCACCACACCCCGCCGGTAGATGAGCACCCCCGCCGCCTTCAAGTCCGACAAGTACCACGCCAACCACCATGAGTCGCCATGCGCGTCGCACGAAGCGCTATCCATCCAAGTTACATACCGAACATCACCACATCTTATATTATGGGACGGAGGAAGTATATATGATCACTTGGTAGTTCAAACATGATGGCAAAGAACACAAAACACGCTACATTGAAGGATATATCGAGACCGCAACAAAGGAGGCGACCAAAGAACAAAAGGAAACAACAGAAATAAGTGAAAGAATTATGGTCTTTCTTGCCAGCTGAATGAAGGCACGGATCCTTCAGAATGATTAACCTTGCACACAAGAAGAGGGGATCGAGGAGACCAATCCAATCACTCAAAATTAATATATTTGGACATTGCAAAAGAACTCCTACATACTACTACTAGCTAGGCCGGCTAGCTGCTGTGATCATCCCCGGTAAACTCACGGCCAGCCTGGTGATCTTCGTCGTCGAACTCAACCCACACCGCACTGATAGTCGTCTCCAGCTTGCTCTCAAAGGGCGCGTCGCCTTCGTTCTCCTCCGCTACCACACCGGCGCCGCCAAGCTCCTTCCGACCATCCTCTTCACAGACCGGCGGCATGAGCTCAATTGCCGAGGCCTGCGCCGGCGTAACGACCCTAACGACGGGGTACTCCGTGATCTTGCCGACATTGCTCTTCTTGCACTTGTGGTAGAACTCTTTCAGCTCAGGCGTCTGAGCGCACGCCTTCCTCAGCACCTCCTGAGCTGAAACCCTGAGAGACTTGCTGAGACGACCGACGCTTCTTGACCTTAGCAGCACGTCGATGCCTTCATTGAAGGCGTCGTAGACCTTGAAGCTTTCCCGGAGAACAATGCCGAAGGCTGACCGCGCGGCGGCGCTGGCGCTTGTGTTGTTGTCTGGCAGGAGCTGGACAGCGACGTCAAGCAGCCTCTGGCACATGGTGAGCTTGAAGAGGAGCTCCTCGGCGGCGATGGCGTCGTAGGAGGAGGCCGGGTGCGGCTTGTCGTCGTGATCTTGTGGTGGGGCGCGGGTGGGCTCCAGGTTGCCGGACTGGTTGATCACCCACTGCATGCGCTCCTCGAGGTAGGCCGTGTAGCCGTGGAGGAAAGAGCAAGCGCCGGTGGCGGTCACCGTGCTGGCTGTGACATAGTTGACGCCGGCGCCGGAGGCAGCGAGGGGAGAACAGGAGCAACCGCAACGCGGCGCGTCGACGCGGAGGTCGTGGGAGGCCCAGAGGCCTCGGAAGTCCTGCTCGAAGTAGCGGTCGCCTGCGCGGAGGAGGCGGTGGACGAGGAGCAGAGAGCGGAGCGCGGTGGCCGGGGTCCGCGCGGCCTCTAGGCGCGCCGTGATGCGGCAGGAGAGGAAGGTGATCGCGCCCGGGGCGTTGGAGACGAGGAAGAGGATCTCGTGGACGTGCCGGTCGTCACCGACGCTCCCGCCCCCTCCACCGTCCGTGCACCGTGCGATGGCCGCCTCGATGTCCGTGAGGAGCGCTCGGTCTGGCACCGCCGCCGTGGAAGCCTTGTTGGAGGCTGCGCCTGCATGATCCATGAGTGACCCTAGTGCTGCCCAAATCTTGCCTCTGAACACCTTCATGTCTTATATGCCCTCATGAGAGTAGAGAGAGGAGGAGATGGGAGAGATGGCGTATGTGAGTTATAGCACACTCCCTCTTGTGCATGCACTCACTTGCAGGTGGGCCAAGGAAGATATAGGTAGAGAGAGAAAGAGAGCTATAGATGGCCATGGTCAGACTCTGATGAGTGTCATCTTCACAAGAATTTCTCGAGTGAAGCGTCTGCATCAGCAAATCCACTATTGGCCTTATGACTTGGGGAAAAGGAGTTGCAGGATGAAAGCTAGCCCTCCACTACTACCACTAATATCATGAGAGAGAGGGGAGAGAGAGAGAAAGAGAGAGAGCAAGAAATTATATTCGGAGGTCAACTCTTGGGTGGAAGAATCAAATGCCTTTGGAATGAGGTGCCCTCCAGCATCAAAGGCTTCCTCCATTGGCAATGGACAGTAGGTTTGACTCAAACAAACAAGTTCATTGGTATTAGGATGGATTCCTACACATCAACATCAAAACAAGGAGCTTTTGGGAGGAATGTAGGGTTTTGGGACTAACTAAAGGGGAGGCACAGTTAAACCCACACTAAGTACATTCCCAGGAGAAGCAGGGTCATAATCTATATTCCCCTCCTCACAAACATATCTCTCACCCTCAGCCACCTAGTGATGGGATAATGCTAGACTTTGCTTTATACTCGGATATACACGCCTCGCGAGAAATTAGTGGGGGCTTTACAACGCCTCATGGTCATGGTTTAGTTTAATGGTGGTGTTGATGTTGTTGTTCCGACGCACTTTGTAGCACAAAGTGTGTCGCCCGATGAGTCGACGAATCAGAGCGCGAAAAGTGTTAGGTTCGATAATTTCCTTGAAAGATGTTTTCAATAGAGAGAATTGCTTTTCCAATATAGAGAAATTGAAGGTGTGGAACATTCCTAGCCATTTGAAACAACTCAACCCCACATATATTCTCCGTGTCATATTGGTGGTGGCGGTAGTCGCTGGAATCAGAGCTACAAAAACAGCTTCACCAATTGCGCTAGGTTATACAGTTGGAAGGAAAAACCAAGATAGCATATGATTAGGGTATTGTGCAAAATTTTACTATATGCACAACTTACACTCTCACTAGCTAAATGTTGGAAAACAGAAGACCAACTCAAGGGAGCGTGCCTTGCGAACCGAAGAAACTAATTTCGGTATCCATGTCGACATTTTGACACCACTTGCTTCGGTCCACCATGCTTGAATTCTTATTCTCAAAAGGACCGATCGATCACATGGGTCGATAGCAACATCATATGGGAATTATATCTACATATCCCATGAACCAAGCATGCCAATTCTACAGGACCTTGAGCTGATCATTTGTCCATGTCATCGTATGCAACATTTCCCTCAAAGAACATTCCGTCGGAGAGGGAGGATTGGAGAAAGTGTAAAGGCAGTTCTACTTGACGGGACTAAAGGCAAAGGTAGTGTTTCTTTAATAGTACTTGCCTTTTAGTGAAACAAACAATGGACTTGGAATTTTTATGTTGTTCCTCTTTCCTATCCTCTGCCTTAGCATGAAAAATTCCACAGAAAAGGGTAGACTTTATAATCATTAATATATACCAAGGGGCCTAAGCACATCCTTCATGTGGTGCATGCAACACTAACTGGCATCAATGGGGGTTACAATACTGGAATTTGATGCTGCTTTGCTACAGCATCAGATTCAAATCCATTAACTAGGAATTTGATGTATTCATTAATTAATTGGCACTACATTACAAAAAACATGTATCCCAATTATTGATTATATCACCTACTAAAATAGAGCTACACCTAAAATGCGTAGTAAGTACACAAAAATACCCATACAGCTTTATAAAAGGCTGAGTAATTGTATATTTTGATAAAATTCAACTTCCTGCTTAATTCATATTAAGTAAACTGTGCCCGGCTAGGAGAGTATATTGCTACTAGTTTCCTCTAAAAAATTACTGTACTATCTCTTAAATTAAAGAACATGGATATGTCCTCAAAATTAAGTACCTCCACGACAAAATAGATGACGTCCTAGAAAATGTGTTGTCGAATATCTCTAGCTCCAACTATGTAAAAGTGATTATTCCGATTGCTCTTAGAAAATACTAGTACCATTAGAATTTTCAAGGAAAATATGTTGTAGTTTTATGATACCAGTTCTACGATTACATACTTAAAGAAACATAACGTTGCAGCTTAAAGACTGTTCATGTCTAAAATGGCATGTATTTAGGCTTGCATTGCTGACAGTACTGAATACCAATTTTAAGGATGCCACGTGGAAAAGCTGCATTTCCTCCTTCAAAGAATTTGAATATTTACGTGTATGGCACTGAGTGTTGGCCGACTAAAAGGTGACATGTTCAACAGTTACGTATAGCGGAGATGCGCATGTTGAGATGAATGTGTGGCCACACAAGAAAGGATTGGACTCGGAATGATGATATACATGGTAGAGTCGGGGTAGTACTGATTGAAGTTTAAGATGGTTTGAGCATATACATCGCAAGCCTTCTAAAACTCCATTGCATAGTGGACGGTTAAAGTGTGCTCATAATATCAAAAGAGAGGTCGAGGTAGACCAAACTTGACATGGAGGAGTCCGTAAAGAGAGATCTGAAGGACCGGAATATCACCAAAGAACTAGCCATGGACAAGGGTGCATCAAACCATGAGTTGGCTTCAAGATCTTATGGGTTCGGCTCTAGTCTATCCTACCTTGTTCAGGACTAAAAACTTTGTTGTTTTTTATGATGCTGGTGGTTTTATATAACACAAAGAATTGAAGATAAGCTGACTAGACAGGAGCGAATGGATGTTTCCAAGAGTGGCACATAAAAAATGCCACAAGTCCTACTTACTGCAGCTGAGACAAGAAATGTGTGAATTATTTACCATCAGTGTGGACAAAGTTGCCGTCTAGGTGTAAAAGCTAACCTGCTTGCCAGCTAGGCGCTATCCAGTAGTAGTAGAAGCTGGCGTGGCACCTGACCTGTGTGCCACTTGAATCATCGTCATATCTATCCAAACAGCCAACACGCTAACCAGCCAAAAAAAAGATCTCACAGAACAGCAAGCCCATTGTTGTCGCCAGGATTTGGAGCGCTTGGAAAGCGCTGAAGGAGACCACAAAAGAAAAAGAATTGCGATAAACTTGGACAAGTCAAAAAGGCAAGCTTGGCAGGGCAGAGTGGGAGATAAAGTTGATAGGTTGCAACTAGTAGGACAGGGACATCACCAGCAGAAAACCCGGACGAGAAAAGAGGAAAAGAGAAAGCAGAGAGGAGCAGCACAAAAAGGAGACCTTGATTGATGCAGATCTGCGTGTAAACTAGCGGGGCAGCAGCAATGGCATCGGATGCAGTCCACTCTTCCTGCCTTGCCAACCTGGGCGTGTGTGTTCCATCTCACAAAAGCCGAGCACTGCACAAGTCAAACCCACCAGATTACACGGAGATTAGGCTGCCTCAAAAGCGTGGGGAGAGTGGGCACTATCTATACCTGAAACATAAGTCCATGATCAGTGACATGTATTCGCAGGCAAACTTTTTTGAGCTTTTGCCACAACCAAAGAGAGGATAGCAAACCATCAGAAAGGAAAATACAACCTACACTTGTGGCAAGCAACACCTACAATCCATCTTAAGCATTGCACCGGCAACCGTGATTTCTCGAGTTGACAAACACCCAACTACTCCCTCTGTTCCTAAATATTTGTCTTTCAAGAGATTTCAACAAGTGACTACATACAAAGCAAAATGAGTGAATCTACACTCTAAAATATGTCTATATACATCCGTATGTGGTAGTCCATTTAAAATCTCTAAAAAGACAATATTTAGGAACGAAGGTACTCCCTCCGTCCCAAAATATAAGAACGTTTTTAACACTAGCTAGTGTTAAAAACGTTCTTATATTTTGGGACGGAGGGAGTAGTATTTACCAAGTCCTAAAACAGTGTAACTATGGGTAGATGCTAGATACCATGTCGTTAGTTGCTAAGACTACAAGTAAATCTAAGATAACGGGCGATTCTTCAACAAATTACAACAAGGGTACATGATGACGTGATACATCACTGGACCTAGGACACTGAGAGTCCAGAACAGGCGCACTGACAAGGCTCCAAGACATACAAGCTGTTACAATTAGTTGCTAAGACTACAAGTAAATCTAGAACATCACCGACATACACCAAATAACAACACAGCAAGACCCCTAAAGCTGGTACTAATCTCAAAGCAACAACTGAATGCACATCCATTGGGCATTCCGTCCCACATGCGTCTTTACAGTAAGTCAAATCCTTGGATCTTCAGACATGAGCCGTGGAGGAATCCGATATCATGCTCTGGCCCTCTTGCTACTGCTGCTGCAATTTGGGCATTTGTAGTGCTTGATGTGCTCAGCTTTGGCAGGGGTGATCTTCACACACTTACCGTGGAACCATGTCTCACAAGCATCGCAACAGATCCAGAATTCATCCTGTCCATAGTTATCGTTACACGCACCACATAATGCCTTTTCATGTTCTTCTCCCTCTTCTTCCTCGCCTCCACTGTCGTCCTCATCCTTCGGAGGTGGTGGCATCTTTGGACCCCTTGAGTTGGGTTCTGGCTGGCGAGATGGCTGGGGAAGGGGGGGGGGGGGGGGGGGGGGGGGGGGGGGGGGGGGGGGGGGGGGGGGGGGGGGGGGGGGGGGGGGGGGGGGGGGGGGGGGGGGGGGGGGGGGGGGGGGGGGGGGGGGGGGGGGGGGGGGGGGGGGGGGGGGGGGGGGGGGGGGGGGGGGGGGGGGGGGGGGGGGGGGGGGGGGGGGGGGGGGGGGGGGGGGGGGGGGGGGGGGGGGGGGGGGGGGGGGGGGGGGGGGGGGGGGGGGGGGGGGGGGGGGGGGGGGGGGGGGGGGGGGGGGGGGGGGGGGGGGGGGGGGGGGGGGGGGGGGGGGGGGGGGGGGGGGGGGGGGGGGGGGGGGGGGGGGGGGGGGGGGGGGGGGGGGGGGGGGGGGGGGGGGGGGGGGGGGGGGGGGGGGGGGGGGGGGGGGGGGGGGGGGGGGGGGGGGGGGGGGGGGGGGGGGGGGGGGGGGGGGGGGGGGGGGGGGGGGGGGGGGGGGGGGGGGGGGGGGGGGGGGGGGGGGGGGGGGGGGGGGGGGGGGGGGGGGGGGGGGGGGGGGGGGGGGGGGGGGGGGGGGGGGGGGGGGGGGGGGGGGGGGGGGGGGGGGGGGGGGGGGGGGGGGGGGGGGGGGGGGGGGGGGGGGGGGGGGGGGGGGGGGGGGGGGGGGGGGGGGGGGGGGGGGGGGGGGGGGGGGGGGGGGGGGGGGGGGGGGGGGGGGGGGGGGGGGGGGGGGGGGGGGGGGGGGGGGGGGGGGGGGGGGGGGGGGGGGGGGGGGGGGGGGGGGGGGGGGGGGGGGGGGGGGGGGGGGGGGGGGGGGGGGGGGGGGGGGGGGGGGGGGGGGGGGGGGGGGGGGGGGGGGGGGGGGGGGGGGGGGGGGGGGGGGGGGGGGGGGGGGGGGGGGGGGGGGGGGGGGGGGGGGGGGGGGGGGGGGGGGGGGGGGGGGGGGGGGGGGGGGGGGGGGGGGGGGGGGGGGGGGGGGGGGGGGGGGGGGGGGGGGGGGGGGGGGGGGGGGGGGGGGGGGGGGGGGGGGGGGGGGGGGGGGGGGGGGGGGGGGGGGGGGGGGGGGGGGGGGGGGGGGGGGGGGGGGGGGGGGGGGGGGGGGGGGGGGGGGGGGGGGGGGGGGGGGGGGGGGGGGGGGGGGGGGGGGGGGGGGGGGGGGGGGGGGGGGGGGGGGGGGGGGGGGGGGGGGGGGGGGGGGGGGGGGGGGGGGGGGGGGGGGGGGGGGGGGGGGGGGGGGGGGGGGGGGGGGGGGGGGGGGGGGGGGGGGGGGGGGGGGGGGGGGGGGGGGGGGGGGGGGGGGGGGGGGGGGGGGGGGGGGGGGGGGGGGGGGGGGGGGGGGGGGGGGGGGGGGGGGGGGGGGGGGGGGGGGGGGGGGGGGGGGGGGGGGGGGGGGGGGGGGGGGGGGGGGGGGGGGGGGGGGGGGGGGGGGGGGGGGGGGGGGGGGGGGGGGGGGGGGGGGGGGGGGGGGGGGGGGGGGGGGGGGGGGGGGGGGGGGGGGGGGGGGGGGGGGGGGGGGGGGGGGGGGGGGGGGGGGGGGGGGGGGGGGGGGGGGGGGGGGGGGGGGGGGGGGGGGGGGGGGGGGGGGGGGGGGGGGGGGGGGGGGGGGGGGGGGGGGGGGGGGGGGGGGGGGGGGGGGGGGGGGGGGGGGGGGGGGGGGGGGGGGGGGGGGGGGGGGGGGGGGGGGGGGGGGGGGGGGGGGGGGGGGGGGGGGGGGGGGGGGGGGGGGGGGGGGGGGGGGGGGGGGGGGGGGGGGGGGGGGGGGGGGGGGGGGGGGGGGGGGGGGGGGGGGGGGGGGGGGGGGGGGGGGGGGGGGGGGGGGGGGGGGGGGGGGGGGGGGGGGGGGGGGGGGGGGGGGGGGGGGGGGGGGGGGGGGGGGGGGGGGGGGGGGGGGGGGGGGGGGGGGGGGGGGGGGGGGGGGGGGGGGGGGGGGGGGGGGGGGGGGGGGGGGGGGGGGGGGGGGGGGGGGGGGGGGGGGGGGGGGGGGGGGGGGGGGGGGGGGGGGGGGGGGGGGGGGGGGGGGGGGGGGGGGGGGGGGGGGGGGGGGGGGGGGGGGGGGGGGGGGGGGGGGGGGGGGGGGGGGGGGGGGGGGGGGGGGGGGGGGGGGGGGGGGGGGGGGGGGGGGGGGGGGGGGGGGGGGGGGGGGGGGGGGGGGGGGGGGGGGGGGGGGGGGGGGGGGGGGGGGGGGGGGGGGGGGGGGGGGGGGGGGGGGGGGGGGGGGGGGGGGGGGGGGGGGGGGGGGGGGGGGGGGGGGGGGGGGGGGGGGGGGGGGGGGGGGGGGGGGGGGGGGGGGGGGGGGGGGGGGGGGGGGGGGGGGGGGGGGGGGGGGGGGGGGGGGGGGGGGGGGGGGGGGGGGGGGGGGGGGGGGGGGGGGGGGGGGGGGGGGGGGGGGGGGGGGGGGGGGGGGGGGGGGGGGGGGGGGGGGGGGGGGGGGGGGGGGGGGGGGGGGGGGGGGGGGGGGGGGGGGGGGGGGGGGGGGGGGGGGGGGGGGGGGGGGGGGGGGGGGGGGGGGGGGGGGGGGGGGGGGGGGGGGGGGGGGGGGGGGGGGGGGGGGGGGGGGGGGGGGGGGGGGGGGGGGGGGGGGGGGGGGGGGGGGGGGGGGGGGGGGGGGGGGGGGGGGGGGGGGGGGGGGGGGGGGGGGGGGGGGGGGGGGGGGGGGGGGGGGGGGGGGGGGGGGGGGGGGGGGGGGGGGGGGGGGGGGGGGGGGGGGGGGGGGGGGGGGGGGGGGGGGGGGGGGGGGGGGGGGGGGGGGGGGGGGGGGGGGGGGGGGGGGGGGGGGGGGGGGGGGGGGGGGGGGGGGGGGGGGGGGGGGGGGGGGGGGGGGGGGGGGGGGGGGGGGGGGGGGGGGGGGGGGGGGGGGGGGGGGGGGGGGGGGGGGGGGGGGGGGGGGGGGGGGGGGGGGGGGGGGGGGGGGGGGGGGGGGGGGGGGGGGGGGGGGGGGGGGGGGGGGGGGGGGGGGGGGGGGGGGGGGGGGGGGGGGGGGGGGGGGGGGGGGGGGGGGGGGGGGGGGGGGGGGGGGGGGGGGGGGGGGGGGGGGGGATCTTCACAGGCCGGAGGAAGAATCTAAGCCATCCATTGCTTATTAGTTGCTGCTAGATCCCTTGCTTCGACAACACCAACAGTGTACCACACGAGTCTTTGCCTCCACCAACTTCTGCTTCGACACAATCCCGATGCCTCCTCTCTCCCTGCAGCACATCTGCCTCTCTCTCCTGCAGCACCACCATTCCTCCATCACCGAGGACTTCACTGGATGCCTTGACCACAGCTTAGGGCCGAAGCAAGGCAAAAGGCAACCGCCCAGTGCTAAGGTGCGCTTAGGCAAGCACATAATGCCACCTTTTTGGACCTTGGACAATAGTCAAACAAAAAGACTAATCCTGAAGGACAAATTCCTCCTTACCTACTACAAAATTTGACAAGTCATAAATGGAACAAAGCAGAAAGACACGGTGTATGATCAAGTCTAACAAAATAGAATGGAGGGGATCTATGGATGAATTAAAGCTAGATTTAACACTAAGTCCGTTAAGAATCAAATATATTATGGGACTACCTAGCACACAAAACCGAAAACAAATTTGACTAGATAACATCCAATAACACAAGAATATTCCAAGATAAAAGATGATAAAACAAGAGGCAAAAGATTTAGTGAACGACTAAATACACTTATATGATGAGTCATTTAGTTACAAAAATTAACAAGATGAGTCACATAAATATTGACGGAAAGAAAATTTTAACAAAATATTCCATGGTGATCATTATTAGAGCATCTCTTAGTTAACAAGTGACCCAAAAGCAACTTGCACATCGAGTGACAAATCACAAAGCGTCATAGCATGGAGTGGCAATCATATGCACTATAAAATTAACATGCCAACTACAGAACATTGGCCTCCCTTGCAATGAACCTTCCAAAACATTTTAGCCTATTTAGGGTTACAAAACCAATATTGAATTACACCAACTTAACTATCAGCTGGACATGCTCAACTGACAGAAAATGATGTGTCAAAAGCCACTGATAAAACATGGATGAGGAGTACAGCAGTAAATTAGCAAGAATTTTTTACAATATATCTTAGTGTAAAAACACTAATAGGCTAAAGGCAAAGCACGGTATGGTTCATGTACCCCAATCAAGTACTCCCTCCATGAAGTAATATAAGAGCGTTTAGATTACTGCTTTAGTGATCTAAACGCTCTTATATTACTTTACAGAGGGAGTAATTAATAGATCCACAATGAAGAAAACAAAAGTTCCTCTACATTGCAGCTATTTAACGCTTTTCATTCTGCTGTATTTTTTAACTTTTATCTAAGAAACAAGAAAAAGATCCATATCCAGGTAGAAAAAGTAAGTTAAACTTAATTTCGGTTTGGTTTTGTTTATGATGCTGTAATTGTCAACCCATAGGTCGAAACCGTAGATTAAGTTTATTTACTATTTATCTGAAATACCGTATAATGTTCCTTGTGCTCATTTCATCTTGACCATGTGGGCACAAAATTTAATATCGATAGTTATTCACCAAGAAACCAAAATATCTAACCCTGCATTTTCTCAACATTCCTGCACAACTCCATTTCCATACAGCAGCAGTATACTCTGTCCAGTCCAATATATGTTATCCTCTAACTACAGTCTCCAAAATACACAGTTTTGATCAATATGTTTTATTGAAAGAATACATGTTACAATATTGTGGGTACACAAGTTTGTTACGGCAAAGTTTGGCCACAAAACCAGATATAAAAATTTACCAACTAAAGCAGAACAACTGATGTAAACAAAGCGAAGAAGAACAGCTTCATGGAGGCATGGCCCATGTATGCTTTTGAGCATAGCGCATATGGATAAAGCCGAGTTTTTATAATATCTGAACTAAGCAAACATCATACTTCACCAAGAATGCATTTTCCAACAAAAAAACTATATTATCGATGAAGTCAAGCTATGCTTGCAACATGGACATTGATTCTTGTGCTGTCTTTTTATTCTTCGTGTGTCATCCAAGCCCTACCGTTCAAATCAGATCTGAGCCATCACAAAATACGTCATGCTTTCATGCAGCATGCCCAACGCTGCTTCGCCCCCGTCGACATTGTCTAGCACCCCTTCGCTGCCCCTCGTGTTGTGGCCGACAATACTTGATACCAGCTCTACCGCGGCCCTGGCAATAGTCGTGCTTACCCTCCCAACATCCACTCCAGATGTGTACTCTTCCTCTCCAACAGTGGCGAGATCGTTGAGTCCATGTACTTGTACTCCGACTCAGGAAAGATCTAGGATGGGGAGAGTGGCAAGCCTGAGAATTAGTGCTGATTTGTAAATGGTCGTGATTTCGCCTAACCACTAATGAGATTGACTAGCCGAACTAGAGCTTTTGTGAGCTTCATTCGAGCAAAGGTCAAGCTCACTGAGTCATTGTGAAGCTCAAAGCTGCTTTCTAGCCAGGCGTGGGTAAGTCTTCTCTAGCTTGTTTTCTCATTGACAGACCTAGCATGCAAATGACTAAAGTATATGCTTCCAATATGCTTGATGCACACCGTGGGAAAAACAGTTACATTGACAACATATGAACTGAGGCCTCACTATCCGGTGGTCACATTATCAGAATATGACTAAAACCAGAGCACAACAACATTTGCTAAAAGATGAAGGGTAGAGCAACACTATACAACCATAAGCAAATCATAATTAAAAAAGCTGCATGCCTAAAAAAATGCAATACCTGGATTCTTTGTCAAACCCGAATCTTGCTCCAAAGTAGAAGGCTACTGCTAGCAACCAGGCATCACTGTGCACCGCAACAAGTGACAACCAATCTTTTTCATCCATCCCATCCCGAGCAAAATTAATTCCCAGTGCCGGCTCTGGAAGTTCTGGGGGAACCTCCTCTGCAGGCAAGTTCACTTCCCATGTTTCATTGGGAAGACCGTACAGGCATAGATTCTCTTTCTCTGAAATCAAAATGGCAACCTCTTAAGCCCCCTGGTCCCATTCAGGACTATATTCTATCCAATAAAAACAAGCCAGGACCAAGAAAGCCTCAGCACGACTGCAACTGTGTGCCCAAGAAACAAAAACGAGAAAAGAAGAATGAGGAAAAGATCCGTCCAATCAGACTCTATAATGCGCCTTCGCGATCCTAACACAACAGATACAAATTTTAAGACTAATCCGGGATAAACACTACAGCTGCCAACTTGCAGTTGGATACACTAAAATATGGCAAATTAGTGAGTATATCATCTGACATAACGAGGACATGTGGTGGTGAAATAAAGACGCGAAAAAGAATGCCAAACGAAGATGGCGTACCAAAACTTGGGAGCCTCGAAAGTTCTCCACAGGATAACCTGATCTAGTACTGTTAAACGTATGCACTATGTCAGTGGGAAATGACTAATTAAATAAAAGCCCGAAAATACCCTTCATAAGATGGATACCATGGTCATTTGGTTACACCGGCACCACACATCATTTTTCTCTGTGAAGGGCGACGAGAGCACTAGTCAACAAATCAGGAAAAAAACAAGCGCCCCACCTCATCCCTTTCTCTCTTACCCACACCCACTGACCCACACCCACACGCACACGCACACGCACCATTTTTCTAGTACAACTGATCTGTTAGTAGATCGAAAGCAAGAACCACCAAACTAAAACAGACGGAAACAATCCAGTGACTTTTCCTGCAAAAATCACAAAGCTTCCTAAAGGTTTGAAAAATCCCCAACCCACCGGTACAGTAATTCCAGCGAAATTCCCCTATAGAAATCGAGGGGGAGAACCCAAATTAGAGCCAATAACAAGTTAACAACAAGTCCCGCACAAATTTCCTCTTGAGAGAAGAGGCAAAGAGAAAACCACGCCAGAAACACAAACTCCACTCGAGCAGGTAAAAACCCGCATCACTTCCATGTGAAACCTCGGCGAATTCGAGGTCCGAGAACGGCGAATCAGAGACGGTCGCGGGCTCACCTGGGTCGCACTGCTGGTAGAACTTCTCCACATCTGCAAATCCACCAACCAAAAAACCAGAAACCAATCAGAACCTCCAAATCCTCACACGGAGCCCCGGAAACACTCGAAAAAAAATATCGGCCGGGGAGAAGAAAGTGAGCGCGCACCTGTGGTGAGCGCCTTAATCATGCCGGCCCGCCGCGCGCGGAAATCCCTGAACACGTCCTCCGGCGTGCGATGCGTGCCTCCGCCGTCCATTTGGAGGCGCGAGCGTCGCCTGAGCTCCGGGGCTAGGGTTAGGGTTTTGGTGGCCGAGGCGACTGGCGGAGGCGAGTAGTAAGGCTTTAGAACAGCGAGGGGATTGGCGACCAGCCGAGGAAATGGATTTTGAGGAGATGGTGGACCGGAATGGCCAGTTCGGGGGACCGGAGCGCGGGCTTTGGAACACATTGAGGTTCCAGCTGCAAATTTACCGCACTTGCCTGTTTTGCTGGCGGAATTGCATTCGCACCCAGGAAAGGTTTGCGATTTTCAGCTGCGCCTCCGGAGAAAACGGTCACGCGCGGCAAAGCTCTGACCGCTGTAAAGCCGGGTTAAACGCATCCCCGATGGGCCGCTCGCGTGTGGGTCCTGGCAGCGGCTGTCTCTGGTTCCGTGCGACTTTGCACACCTCAAAATAAGCGAAAATTCATACAGATGTATCAGTCGTATTACGAAACCAAATAATTTCAAAACACTTAGAAGCTGTACATTAACTTCCACCTCGTTCCTTGTTTCTTAACGTAAATAAAGGAATCAACCAATAAGGCCCTTCCCAGTGCTCTACGGTGGACAGGTGCTAAGCATGCCACATAAGCGAAAAAATGACATGGCACAACAATTAAGGAGGAGATAGAGCACTTTGGTGACCCCAGGAAGAACCAATGCCAAGCACGTGAACCTAGGCAAACCACTAA
This sequence comes from Thinopyrum obtusiflorum, assembly GCA_036873465.1. Classification (NCBI taxonomy): domain Eukaryota; kingdom Viridiplantae; phylum Streptophyta; class Magnoliopsida; order Poales; family Poaceae; genus Thinopyrum; species Thinopyrum obtusiflorum. The sequence goes on from JAAAWM010012000.1 coordinate 28,823, forward strand.
AATGAAACAACTTGACCAATGAATGAAAGACTTTAGGTGCTAACTCATTAAATAAAGTGTGTTTAGCAACAATAAGTTAAGCACTTATGCATTGGGGAGTTGAGTTGCTAAGGTATTTAATGCACTTAGCACCTCATCTTTCTTTTGATAGTGCAGCAACCACTCCGCGTAATGCGGATCGCCTCTAGGCGACGCCTCACCCTGGCTCCGTGCTGGTCGCCGGCGCCGTCAGCTGGCTCGGGATCGCGTTTCTCTTGTCTGGCAGAGACGGATGCGGAGGAGTCCGAGCCAGTGGCCGAGGAGCGGTCTCTCGACGGCCATCCCATGCAGTCTTGCGCGGCTCGCCGGAGAAAAACTGATGCGGAGCTGGCTGAGGAGTTCTGGGCGGACATAGGCTATCCTACGCCGGCGTCTAGAGTGTGGGAGAGACCGCCGTGTCGACGTTCAGGTGAGGTGCTTCCTGTGTGCAGGTCTGACGCGCTTGAAGGCTCGGCGCCGGAGGAGGAACCGGCGGAGGTCGTCGTGGCACCCGTCCCGGCTGCGGACAAGGCGGCACCAGGAGAGACGTTCCGTCCGGCAGCTCGTGGCGTCCGCGGGGTTCCTGCCTTGGCTAGGGCCCTGGTCAGGCCATGGGTTGGACCCATCCCGCCGCCTCGGAGGTCACCGCCGAGAACACTCGGTGATCTTCTACCGCCACGGTGCCTCGGTGACGCGGCGGCCTCGTCCGAGTTCATCGCTTCGCCGCTGCCGTCGGGCCTTGCCGTGCAGCCCGCTTCGACAACCGTCGTTCAATCCCTCGATCCGGTTTCTTCGGCTGCTCCAATACTGGCAAGCGATCCGATGCATCCTGTGCGTCCACTTCGGATGGCCAATCTCGGACGTTGGCTTGGCCACTTGTGGAAACGGGGGCGGACGGCTGGGAACCCTAATCTCACTCGATCGTTCGCGGCCGTCGTCAGGTCTCCTACGATGTCGCGGCGAGATCCCTCTGCTCCGCCGGGTGGCGCCGCCGGTAATCAGGCGCAACCTTCTCTGCGCGCCGCCCAGCAACCGGATGGTCCCATGGCTTCTCCGGCTGGAGGTGCACCTGGCTTCGCTCCCGGGGTCTACCAGCCAATCCAAACGCCATCCTCCGGCGCGCCGTCGGCCTCGTTCACTCCGGTGCAGCAGCCGCCGGGACAGCAGCTGCAGATGCAGGCGTACCAGGGGCAGTTCCCGCACCAGTTCGTCGGGATCTCGACGCCGTTCGTGCAACAGCAGCCGGTTCATCTTCAACCTCCTGGAGGCTACGTACAACAACATCATCAGCCAGCTATAGCCTCATATCAACCAAATGCCATCGCTTATCAGCAGCAGCAAGGGCATCTCGCCGGCGCCAATCAGCAGCAACACATGCAGCCGGCATCTAGCTTCAACGCTGGACAGGCTATCACCTCGCCCGCCGGACCTGTCGCAGCACGCCCTCGCAAGCCGAAGGGTGGCAAGGGTGGCCGCCCAAAACATCATCACGGGCTGGCGCACCAACCTACTGCTCCTATGCAAGCTACTGTTGGTCCTTCTATGCCACCTCCGGCTCCTGTGTACATCCCAGCCTCTTCATCAACAGTGGCTGCGGGTCATGGTCTTGTTGCGCCAGTTCACTTGGGTGCACATCCTCATCAGCAACCGGTTCCATCGGCCGGCACATCTGAGGTTGCAGCAGCTCCCAAAAAGCTTTGGTGCACAAAATGTCAGTCGGCAGGACACTTATCTGATGATTGCAACACGCAACAGTACTGCTTTATATGCAACAAGACGAACCATCCTATGACCATGCGTCGATGTCCTGCTCTCAAGTTACCGAAGCCGACGGCGATGCTTTGTGGCTATGGAACTGAAAACATGGCTTTTTTTCAGATGCCCGATAATGTTTGTAGGGAGGATCTCTCACCTCTGGTTTCACCAACGGCGCTTGTATCGATTTCTGGCGGCTCTATTTCTCACAATATCGTGGAGGCGGAGGTGGCCAAGATTGCTCAGTTTCAGCAGCAGTGGACCTGGGAGGCTATACCGCATGGCAAGGATGCATTTCTCATGTCCTTTCCAAGTGAGGAAGTCTTACAGAGGGTGACTGGGTTTGCAGTTTTTATCAAGTCTCACAATGTCACTATTGAGTTCAAGCCTTGGAAGGAGGACGTGCAACACCGTTTTGAGTTAGTGCCTATCTGGGTCCACGTGCACGGTGTGCCACATGCTCTTCGTCACTTCCTGGGTCTTTGGGCGGTCGGCTCGGTGATTGGTGCTACTCTGGACGTTGATCTCCTCTGTTTGCGTCGTCGAGGAATTATTCGCATTCAAGTGGCGGTGCTGAACCTTGATGCTTTCAATAGGAGCACAATTAATTCTCTCTCGTCTGATGTTGTTGTCGAGAGGAAGGGGTATGAGTTTCGATACAGTCTGGAAGAACCGGACTTCCCTGTTGATGCTGATTTTGTGCCTCGAGTCTGGGAGCACGGAGATGATCCAGGCGGCGACATGGGCCATGACAGGGAGGACACAGCAGGGGGCAATGAAAGTAAGAGGCCCAAACCCGCCACGTCGTCCAACGAGTCTTCTATGGCCCCTACATCCGGAGGTGTGATGCCCATGCAGTTGTCCATGTCTTCTGGGAGGTCTTCACCGCCAGATAAGACTCTATGCATTGCCGTCACACCGCCGAACCCGCATCGACGTTCTTCGCCTAAGGCCGTTTCTTCACCACCTGCGAGGTCTTCTTCATCGGCCACGATGCCACCAGCTTCACCGACTGTGGCGCCCTTGATTGCCACACCACCTGCATCTTCGACAGCTTCGACACCACGGGCTCCGACGACGCCAGCCTCGCCAGCGCTGGTGACACCCTATCGCCTCGACGAGGGGTCACTAGCGCGGACTCATCTTCAAGGGGAGGCAACCGCAGCGGCCGCCCCATGCGCTTCATCGCCAATGCCGTCGCCGACCATTCCACGGAGGGGAGTGGTATTCTCTCCTGCGGTTCAGGCGGATCGTGACTCGGCGATGGCAGAGCTGCGTGCTTTGTCTTCTTCTCCTTCGTCGCCAGGAGAGGTGACGGTGTCCAGGGCCTCGACGCCGCCCACACCGTCTCCCCCGCTCGAGGTCGCAGAGGGTGAGATGCTACCCTCTGGGCCCTCTTCACCTTCGCCGCATTCGCCTACTCCTCCGCTTGGGGATGTCGGGCGCGTCGCTGCTAACGACTCTACCCCCTCGCCGCTGAGACGTAGCGGGCGTCACTCCATTGGAGCCGATGGTACGACATCGACTGACGAGGACTCTCTCACGAGGGCCATGCGTAGGGCGGCAACCCGCAACCTCGACTACGAAGGTACATCCTCTCGTAAATCTTTTTTGTCTTTCGATAACTCTAGAGTTTCTGCAAATATTGCTAGCTTGGGTGTTTCGTTAGGACGTAATGAGAAAGAGGTTCAAGTTTCTGTTAAGGCTCTTAAACAAATGGAGTTCGACCGGCTTACGGTTGCTCCTAGGTTGTCCACTTATTCTGACTCTCTTGTCTCCGATGAGGAAGATGAGGATGCGAATGCCGATCATGATGGCAAGCTTCTCTCCCATCTGGTTAATGACAAGACTGAAGTAGATTTGGAGGATACTGTACGCGACACCATGCTATGTGAGCTTGTCGCGTCGGTACGAAAAAACAAGTCTTCTTCAGCGAAGAAAAGAGGGCGCCCATCTAAGAGGGCAAACGTACCTAAATATAAATATGGTTCATCATGAGAGGCATGTTTTGGAATAGCAGAGGTCTTGGTGACTTGGCTAAACATCAACATATTGCCGATTGTGTAAAGGATCATGCCTTGGACTTTGTGGCCATCACTGAGTCGGGTAAACGTGATTTCCAGACACGTGATCTTGACCACTTTTCATGTGGTTATGATTATGAATGGCATGTTTTACCCCCGTCCGGGAGGTCAGGTGGAATCTTGCTTGGCATCCACTCGACATACTTGGAACTTTTATCCACGTCGAAGGGTGAATATCACATCAAATTTCACCTTCGAAACAAGTCCGACAACTTCCTCTGGAGTCTGGTGGCTGTATATGGCGCCGCACAAGAGGAGTTTAAATCCGCTTTCCTTAAAGAACTTGTTAATACCTGTCGGGACAATCCCCATCCCATGCTAATTGGTGGGGATTTCAATATCCTTAGATATCGGCAGGAAAAAAACAATGACCGGTTTGACACTAGGTGGCCTTTCCTCTTCAATGCTGTTATTGACAGCCTGGACCTGCGGGAGCTCACTTTGTCTGGTCGCCAGTACACCTGGGCCAATAACCGATCAACCCCTACTTATGAAAAGCTTGACCGGGTGCTAGTGACCACCGACTGGGAATATAAATATCCCCTTGCATCGGTACACGCACTAGAAAGAATAGAATCCCTATCGGATCATGCTCCTTTGCTAACCGATTTCGGGCAAACAACTCCGAGCTCTAGCCGTCCACAGTTTAAATTCGAATTGGGATGGCTCACTAGAGAGGGATTCCACGACCTGGTTAAGAAAGTGTGGGCGCGTCAACCTCGGGGTAACACGCCCATTCAACGATGGAACAATCGAATTCGCGCCTTGCGACGATTCCTTCGTGGATGGGCTAAGCACACCGCCGGCCTATACAAAAAAGAAAAGTTGCGACTATCTACCTTAATTGATGCTCTTGATAAAATCGCGGAGGTGAGGCCTCTCTCTGCTGCTGAGATTGAGCAAAAAAGCCATCTAAATGAGCAGATTGCCCGCCTTTTACGCGAGGAAGAGATTAAATGGTACCAACGTTGCAAGGCCGACTCGCTTATTCAAGGTGATGATAATACGAAGTACTTTCAAATGCTGGCCAATGGCAGACATAGGAAGAAACGTATTTTCGCTCTTGACCAGGATGAAGGCCGTATTGAGGGGGATGCACCACTCAGAAATTACATTACTAAGTACTACAAAGAGCTTTTTGGACCTTCACCTGAAAGCCCTTTTACGCTGGACGAGTCTATTACTCATGACATACCTCAAGTTTCGGAGGCGGAAAATGAGTTTTTAACCTCACCGTTCTCTGAAGAGGAAATTCGGGCCGCGGTCTTCCAAATGGAGCACAATAAGGCTCCAGGACCAGACGGTTTTCCGGCAGAGTTTTATCAATGTTTTTGGGATATGATTAAGGCGGATTTGGTTCAATTGTTTAACCAACTGCATGCCGAAAACCTTGATATCGCCCGATTAAACTTTGGGGAAATTATCCTTCTGCCCAAGACTAAGGAGGCTAGTCGTATTCAACAATACAGACCGATCTGCCTTCTAAATGTCAGCTTTAAGATATTCACAAAGGTGGCAACTAACCGGTTGAACGGGGTGGCTGACCATGTAGTCAAACCCACCCAAACAGCGTTTATGCAAGGACGCAACATATTAGACGGAGTTGTTGTGCTGCATGAAACTGTGCATGAGCTTCACCGTAAAAAGTTGAATGGAGTCATTTTCAAAATAGATTTTGAAAAAGCATATGACAAAGTCAAATGGCCCTTTCTCTTGCAAACTTTGCGCATGAAGGGGTTTTCTCCAAAATGGTGTCGATGGGTAGAGAGTTTTGTTTCTGGAGGTAGCGTGGCTATCAAAGTCAATGATGATGTTGGCAACTACTTTCAGACTAAGAAGGGGCTGCGCCAAGGGGACCCCGCATCGCCAATTATGTTCAACATTGTGGCCGATATGTTAGCTACCCTTGTTGAGCGGGCTAATGTGGCTGGTCAAATTAGCGGTGTCATTCCACATTTGGTAGAAGAAGGTCTGTCTATTCTACAATATGCGGATGACACTATACTTTTTATGGATCATAATCTAGATAAAGCAAGAAATCTCAAATTACTTTTATGTGCGTTTGAGGAGCTCTCTGGTCTCAAAATTAACTTCCATAAGAGCGAGCTTTTCTGCTTCGGTGATGCCGTCGAGTCCGCATCTGAGTATGCTGAGATTTTTGGTTGTCAGCTTGGTCAGTTCCCAATTAGGTATCTAGGTATCCCGATTCACTATCGGCGTTTAACTATCGCCGAGTGGAAGCACGTGGAAGAAAGACTTGAGAAACGTCTAGCCAGCTGGAAGTCCAAACTCTTGTCTTATGGGGGACGGTTAGTATTGATCAACTCCGTCCTCAGCAATATGGTTTTATACATGTTGTCTTTCTTTCACGTGCCGAAAGGGGTTCTTCAACGTCTCGATTATTTTAGATCTCGGTTTTTCTGGCAGTGTGATAATGAGTCCAAGAAATATCGGCTGGCTAGATGGAGTGTATTATGCCGACCTAAAAGCCAAGGGGGCCTTGGAATTCAGGATCTTGAGATTAAAAACATCGCTCTCCTGAGTAAATGGTTATACAAATTACTCACTGAGAATGGAGTGTGGCAGGAAATCATTCGTAACAAGTACGTGGGGTCCAAAGCCATTTCTCAAGTTCTTTGGAAACCAGGTGATTCACATTTTTGGAGTGGCCTGATGAAGGTCAAGGAATTCTTTTTCCAATTTGGTAGTTTCTCGGTTAGGGATGGTTCTCAGGTTCGATTCTGGGAGGACACCTGGCTGGGGGCCACTCCACTTATGGTGCAATACCCTAGCTTGTATAGGATCGTCAGACATAAATTTGTCACGATCAAACAAGTATTGGGACAAGAAAACCCTGATATTTCTTTCCGTAGGGACCTTTTTGGGCCACGCCTGGTTGCATGGAATGAGTTACTCATGCGTCTGGAGGCCATTCAGCTATCAGGTGAACCAGACAGGTTTCGATGGAATTTGCATCAGAACGGTAGATTTTCAGTCAAATCCCTGTATGATGCAATGACTCACACCGATGTTCCGGTTGACAACAAGAAATTGTGGAAGCTCAAAATTCCTCTAAGAGTGAAGATATTCCTCTGGTTTCAAAGAAGAGGGGTCATCTTAACTAGAGATAACCTGGCACGACGCAACTGGCAAGGTAGTAAGACATGTGTCTTTTGCCAACATGACGAGTCCATTAAGCATTTATTCTTTGAGTGTAAGTTTGCTCGTGCTGTCTGGGCCATTGTGCAAGTAGCTTCAAATCTGTACCCCCCACGTAGTGCACGAAACATGTTCGGCAATTGGTTGCGGGGTATCGACAAACAACTTTCTGCACATCTACTCGTGGGGGCGGCTGCCTTATGTTGGGCATTGTGGCTTACCAGGAATGATGTGGTTTTTAATAATAAATGTGTTTCATCTCCTGTGCAGGTTATTCATGCATGTACGCGATGGCTCCGTATGTGGTCTATCCTGCAGAAGCCGGAAGACAGAGACCTTTTTATGATGGCGTCTACTCGGCTGGAGCATACGGCCAGGGAGGTTTTTTCCCAACATGGATGGCGGCGTAATCTCCGGATAGGATTTGCCCCACCCTAGACTGGACTGATTTACTTTTGCTGTAAAACGATATACTTTTCTTGGCTTGTTGGATTTGTTGGCTGTGTGCATCACGCTATGCAGAGGCCGGGCATTCTTTCAATGCGGTTGTATCACCTCGATATATCAATTGAATGAAATGTTCTTTATCGAAAAAAAAAATTCGTATGGGGGGCGGCCGGCGACGAGCAGATGGCCGGCCGGCGGACATCGACGACCACCGGCCAGTGGCGAGGAGACGAAAATGACCGTCCCAGGCGAGCCCTTGTTCCCCCCTCACGACCTCCTCGGCGCGCATGGATCAGAGGCGAGCTTCTACTTGCCTCCTCGGCGTCGGCGTCGAGGCAGTGCGGTGGCGTGGATGGAGGAGTGGGTGACTGAAGCAGTGAGGCGAGCCGCCGTGGCCGAGTGGCGAGCGACCGAGCGTGGTTGGGGAAGGAGACGTGAAGCAGCCGAGCCCCGAGCAGGCTGGTCTAGTTGTGTTCGTGTGAAGATGGGCTTGTGGCGTATGTGGACATGTACTACATAGTAAAAAAGAAATTGCATTTGGGCTGGGGGGGCCACGGCCCCCTCAGAGTTCTACATAGCTCCGCCGTTGAGCGGCACCCTACTAAAAAGCCTATAGCGAGGATATAGCCGGCTATTTAAAACTATGCAAACAGCCCGTAGCACTGCCATGATATATAGTGAGAGGCTCAACCCCGAACATTTCAACTAAAAATTCAACCTTTGTCCATCTCTCATGCAGCTGCTATATGGCCTGGTCGGAGGCAGAAGCGAGGTCCAATTTAGCCAGCTAATGGCTGTCTTAGTGTTAGTGCCGTATGTACATCTCATATGAGTAGGAAGCATTGGGAATATGAATTCGACAGCCATCTGCAGAAGGTCTACAGCCCAGAAGAGTCATGGACCTTGGTATGTGCTCTTGATTGCTATCATGCTTTCAGGAACAGATAGCAGGTGGCTTCTTGTGTTCCATCTGCACAACTATGTGTTTTTGTCATGCGAAATAACACCACGTCGTTGAGGTTCCACAAGATGGTTTGCGTTGTACGTAGCCTTCAATGTCTGACGAAGGCCATACCTTTAGATAGAAGCAGGGTAACGATATTTGGCTGCCATGGCAGGTACTTCCGCTACCACGTCTCACAATGTGAATCCTACGTGCTTCTCTTTCTGTTCTAACTGCTTTGTGGAATATCATCTGTTCGGGTCTCGTCAAGGGAGAAGTTCCCTTCATCAGGTGTCCCAAACAGAGATTTGTAGTATTTGGACATATAATTTTTGAGCTCTGCCTGTCCTTCGATCCACCCCTCATCTTGTTGGAGATTAAATATACACTTCTTCCTATGCCGACCATTGGCGACAAGTTGGAAGTATCGTGTATTACTGTCTCCCTTCAATATGAAGTCGGCTTTGGATCTTTGGTAATATTTTATTTCCTCTTCTTGCAGAAGACGTGCAATCTTTTCATTGGATTGATTTTTTAATTCAATCTCTTGTTGTTACAAGATGTGAGTCTCTGCGATTTTATCAAGGTCATCAATTATGGCGGCAAGGCATTGCTTTTCTTTTTCGTATATTCCATTGGTGTGTTTCGCCCATCCATATAGGTATCGCCTTATGGCCCTTATTTTAAAGTTCCATCTCTGAATGGGTGTGCGACCAATTGCGGGCCTCTCCCATATATTCTTGATTATGTCTGCAAAGCCTTCCCGGTGCAACCATCCCAATTCAAACTTGAAAGGGCGACGAGATGGATTTGTAGAATTAGAATCAAGAATGATGGGCGCATGATCCGATAGTGCCTCGATATGCTTCTCTTTCTGTTCTAACTGCTTACCTGATCTTACGCCCTTAGCTTTTGTATAGGAGTAAGCTACGGTTTAGTTAGAGTTGTGGCTGGCACCTGCGTGTGCTCTTGTTGTATAAAGTGTACACCCGACTGATCAATACACATTGGTCAATCTCTCTTGTTCTCACTTTCTAAAATATCTATGGTAGCCCACACGCAATCGAAAGAGGGAGGGTAGATAGATAACTTATTTTGATGACTTCGTACAGAAAAATCTTATTCTTGCAAATGCACAATTGGTGTCTTTTAACTTAAAGGTGGAAAAAAGTTAAATTCAATGTTGTAAATAAATTATTATGTTAATTACATATTTGCATGTGTGTTGCAACGGGGTATAAATATTCTAATATGTTACCCGATGATTGAGTCAATAATTGTTTGGCATGAACTAACATGTGGTTGGATGGTTAGGAGGACAGTGGTATCCTTAGCCCATCAGGGTTCAAGTCCTGGTGCTTGCCAACTGGACCAACGAAAGAAAAACACCGGCATGCCAGGATGAGATTAGATGGGAACTAACCGTGACCGTTTCATACAGACTAGTACTACTACCTAGCAAACAAACAAAGTTTTCTAGAAAAGGGCAAATAAAATTAATTGACTTATTTTTTCAAGTGACACCTTTTTCTCTGCCAATATTTTCTCTAGTGACTCCAGCAATCAGACATCTGTTTTAATTTAAATCCACCCGTATCTTTTATTAGAACTCAGATCTATTCATTGTATGACTTGTATCCATCCGACTGCTAAGGGCACCTCCAACGGGGTACTTCAAATCGTTTCTAAATGTTTGGACCGGACGGTTCGGACACTTTTTGTCATCCAATGGGATACATCAAACGTCCATGGACGCAGACAAATGTCCAAAATCCGACAAGCCGGTATCAAACATAGAAGTTGTTTGGGGGAGTCCGAACGCACTGCAGACAAGTCTCGGACCACATCACAAACCCACTTTTTCATCTCTCTCCCTTCTCTCTCCTCTCTCCATTGGGCATGGGTGGACATTTGATGCACCGGGTTTGATGGCAGCCCCCCTATCGACTCTGCGGACACGTCTGGATGTGTCCGCGAAAATTTGAGTGTTTGATTTGGTGCACGGTTGTACTTGCCCTAGAAAAATATTTTCTTAAAAATAACATGTTGATGTCTTGCTCGAGCACGATTATTGTTTGGTCCATATAACAATTACATGGGGACTCGTGTGTTCCTCAACTAATACTTAGTTGATTAATGGCTGCTACAACAAATAAGGTTTTCATGTATGTAGAAGAAGATATTTGAAAATACGTTGGTATATGTCAATCAAGTTTCCTCCACCGCCAAGTCAAGGTTGGTTGATTATGTCTATGGTATTATAAACAAATTGGAGAGATATAGGCGTGCAAAATTTGCTAGGTGGAACATTTATAATGCTTCATGACGAAGCAATAGTACAGCTGCACTGTCGGTTGTTTCTTCACAAATTTGACAAATGTATTTTTGCTGCCTACCCTCCATCGCATTCCACAGATAATATCGAAAGATTAACTTCTAGTATAAAAAAGCATATAGTAGACCTGACCATAAACTCTAGCGTATGAGGTTGGCCTTTGTGTCTCCTTAGTATTTGCCTCGAGTAGCTCCCATCTCTATGTGGCTCCATAGTGGGCTAACACACACAGATGTAAGAGGAAATTGAAGTGTGTCTGGTGAAATTTAGGACTTAGCAGACTAGGACTGGGAGGCATCCATAATAGGAATTCAACATGCCTTTTCTGAGAATGAGAGGTTTACGGCATGCGCAGTTGAGTTGAAAAATAGAGTTGTTCATGTATTCTGCCATAGTGGAGCCTCTGATTATTCGTTTCATTATTTACTCCATGACACTCATGGTGAGTACTACATGATTAACAATGAAGTGCTCTTATCTAGAGGTTTCCTATGGAAATAATTACTCCATTGGTCAATCACGGTGCATGCCTATTTTACCACAAGTCTCCTGTCATTTAGAGGCCGTTGAATTTATATGACGGTTTCATTTAGAATGATGAAGATTTCATAAATCACCTGTATCATCCTTGCGCTTGCTGTAAGCTCTCTTTCTAAATTGTTTTATTTCACAAATCACCTTTACAAGCTTGCCTAGGTTTGAGCCTGCTTTGATAAAATGGATAAGTTGTCACCCATACAAAAATAAACCAATACAACTCTCGGCAAAATCTTAAAAAAACCATGTGAATGTTCATCTAATGAAGCGAGCTTTGTAGAGCTTGTTCAGAAAAAAACCATGTGAATGTTCATCTAATGAAGCGAGCTTTTATAAACCTCTAGTATTTTTGAAACTAAAATTATATAAAATTTATGCAACTAAAATTATCAAAGTATTTTTTGTTCAAAACATTAATAGCAAAAAGAAATTTCATAAAGAAATTTTTTGTTAGAAACTTTAATAGCAAATTAAAATAACAAAAACTATTTTTGATTAAAACAGACATTTAAAATAACCTAAAAATTACCAAATTGAATATAATGATAAAACACAGTAATATTAAATAGCAGGAAAAATAATCACTCAAAAAATCTATTTTTACAGTAAAGTTATTCACTAACTAGTGATTCACACAAATTTCAAAAAATTCAAATTTAAACTATTCAAATTTGAAAACTAATGGCACTAACAGAAAGTTTATAATTTTTGTGACCTAAAAGCAAAAAAAAACACTGAAAAACTGTAAGTAGAAACAAAGAAAAATAAATAAAGCAAAAAACAAAACAAAACAAAATGCCACCTACTGGACCACCACGGCCTGAATACGACTAGAAACCCAACCATGGGCCAGGATTCAGGCCCGCAGAAGGCCCAGTAGGCTCACGGGCAGATAAAGTCACTTTAGGCCCGAAAAGCCTGCATTTGAGAGGAGCTCGAAGTGGTCTGCGCAACCGCGCTTATAAACCACTGTCGAAGCCTCTCGGCTAGCGAGGTGAGACTAAACATCCGACCGCACCGCGTCAGTTCCAGCACAAGGCCTTTGGTCCCGGTTCGTGCCACGAACCGGGACCAATGCTCCCCTTTAGTCCCGGTTGGTGCCACCAACCGGGACCAAAGGTCTCTATTTCCCGCCGTTTGGGCTGCTGAAAACTGACATTTGGTCCCGGTTGGTGGCACCAACCGGGACTAAAGGGGGCATTGGTCCCGGTTTGTGGTACGAACCGGGACCAAAGGTGGTTGCTATATAACCCAACACTTAGGAAATTTCCCCACATCCGCCATTCTTCTCTCGAACGCCGCCAGGCTGCTGCTGCTCCTCGACGCCGCGCCCCTGCCCCGATGTCGCCGTCGCCGCCCCGAGGTCGCCGTCGCCGCCCGCTCCTCGTCGCCGTCGCCCCGCGCCCCCGCGGGGGGGGGGGGGGGGGGGGGGGGGGGGGGGGGGGGGGGGGGGGGGGGGGGGGGGGGGGGGGGGGGGGGGGGGGGGGGGGGGGGGGGGGGGGGGGGGGGGGGGGGGGGGGGGGGGGGGGGGGGGGGGGGGGGGGGGGGGGGGGGGGGGGGGGGGGGGGGGGGGGGGGGGGGGGGGGGGGGGGGGGGGGGGGGGGGGGGGGGGGGGGGGGGGGGGGGGGGGGGGGGGGGGGGGGGGGGGGGGGGGGGGGGGGGGGGGGGGGGGGGGGGGGGGGGGGGGGGGGGGGGGGGGGGGGGGGGGGGGGGGGGGGGGGGGGGGGGGGGGGGGGGGGGGGGGGGGGGGGGGGGGGGGGGGGGGGGGGGGGGGGGGGGGGGGGGGGGGGGGGGGGGGGGGGGGGGGGGGGGGGGGGGGGGGGGGGGGGGGGGGGGGGGGGGGGGGGGGGGGGGGGGGGGGGGGGGGGGGGGGGGGGGGGGGGGGGGGGGGGGGGGGGGGGGGGGGGGGGGGGGGGGGGGGGGGGGGGGGGGGGGGGGGGGGGGGGGGGGGGGGGGGGGGGGGGGGGGGGGGGGGGGGGGGGGGGGGGGGGGGGGGGGGGGGGGGGGGGGGGGGGGGGGGGGGGGGGGGGGGGGGGGGGGGGGGGGGGGGGGGGGGGGGGGGGGGGGGGGGGGGGGGGGGGGGGGGGGGGGGGGGGGGGGGGGGGGGGGGGGGGGGGGGGGGGGGGGGGGGGGGGGGGGGGGGGGGGGGGGGGGGGGGGGGGGGGGGGGGGGGGGGGGGGGGGGGGGGGGGGGGGGGGGGGGGGGGGGGGGGGGGGGGGGGGGGGGGGGGGGGGGGGGGGGGGGGGGGGGGGGGGGGGGGGGGGGGGGGGGGGGGGGGGGGGGGGGGGGGGGGGGGGGGGGGGGGGGGGGGGGGGGGGGGGGGGGGGGGGGGGGGGGGGGGGGGGGGGGGGGGGGGGGGGGGGGGGGGGGGGGGGGGGGGGGGGGGGGGGGGGGGGGGGGGGGGGGGGGGGGGGGGGGGGGGGGGGGGGGGGGGGGGGGGGGGGGGGGGGGGGGGGGGGGGGGGGGGGGGGGGGGGGGGGGGGGGGGGGGGGGGGGGGGGGGGGGGGGGGGGGGGGGGGGGGGGGGGGGGGGGGGGGGGGGGGGGGGGGGGGGGGGGGGGGGGGGGGGGGGGGGGGGGGGGGGGGGGGGGGGGGGGGGGGGGGGGGGGGGGGGGGGGGGGGGGGGGGGGGGGGGGGGGGGGGGGGGGGGGGGGGGGGGGGGGGGGGGGGGGGGGGGGGGGGGGGGGGGGGGGGGGGGGGGGGGGGGGGGGGGGGGGGGGGGGGGGGGGGGGGGGGGGGGGGGGGGGGGGGGGGGGGGGGGGGGGGGGGGGGGGGGGGGGGGGGGGGGGGGGGGGGGGGGGGGGGGGGGGGGGGGGGGGGGGGGGGGGGGGGGGGGGGGGGGGGGGGGGGGGGGGGGGGGGGGGGGGGGGGGGGGGGGGGGGGGGGGGGGGGGGGGGGGGGGGGGGGGGGGGGGGGGGGGGGGGGGGGGGGGGGGGGGGGGGGGGGGGGGGGGGGGGGGGGGGGGGGGGGGGGGGGGGGGGGGGGGGGGGGGGGGGGGGGGGGGGGGGGGGGGGGGGGGGGGGGGGGGGGGGGGGGGGGGGGGGGGGGGGGGGGGGGGCAAAATGCACCATTCAAAGCCACATCATCAATTTTCAACCCTTTCTGACTTCCTTTGTTATTTTTCATGCATTTACTGATTTTTTGAGCTATATGACCTTGAAATTGAAAAACACTACAAATGAACTCTGAAAAGGTTGAAAGTTGGCATGGTATCATCATTTCACCCACATAGCATGTGCTAAAAAGTTGACTGGGTTACGGCAAAAACTGGATGCACTTCGTGTACAAAATGGACAATCTCTTTCGAAGTATCAGGGTTTCGGACGAAAACTCATCTGTTACAAAGGGATTTCATTTTTTTTGAACTTATTTGAACTCCAAAATTTTTGTGTGTTCAAAGTGCACCATTCAAAGCCACATCATCAATTTTCAACCCTTTCTGACTTCATTTGTTATTTTTCATGCATTTACTGTTTTTTTGAGCTATATGACCCTGAAATTGAAAAGCACTACAAATGAACTCTGAAAATGTTGAAAGTTGGCATGGTATCATCATTTCACCCACATAGCATGTGCTAAAAAGTTGAGTGGGTTACGGCAAAAACTGGATGCACTTCGTGTACAAAATGGACAATCTCTTTTGAAGTATCAGGGTTTCGGACGAAAACTCATCTGTTACAAAGGGATTTCATTTTTTTGAACTTATTTGAACTCCAGACTTTTTGTGTGTTGAAAATGCACCATTAAAAGCCACATCATCATTTTCAACCCTTTCTGACTTCTTTTGTTATTTTTCATGCATTTACTGATTTTTTTGAGCTATATGACCCTGAAATTGAAAAGCACTACAAATGAACTCTGAAAAGGTTGAAAGTTGGCATGGTATCATCATTTCACCCACATAGCATGTGCTAAAAAGTTGAGTGGGTTATGGAAAAAACTGGATGTACTTCATGTACAAAATGGACAATCTCTTTCGAAGTATCAGGGTTTCAGACGAAAACTCATCTGTTACAAAGGGATTTCATTTTTTAACTTATTTGAACTCCAGACTTTTTGTGTGTTCAAAATGCACCATTCAAAGCCACATCATCAATTTTCAACCCTTTCTGACTTCATTTATTATTTTTCATGCATTTACTGTTTTTTTGAGCTATATGACCCTGAAATTGAAAAGCACTACAAATGAACTCTGAAAAGGTTGAAAGTTGGCATGGTATCATCATTTCACCCACATAGCATGTGCTAAAAAGTTGAGTGGGTTACGGCAAAAACTGGATGCACTTCGTGTACAAAATGGACAATCTCTTTCGAAGTATCAGGGTTTCGGACGAAAACTCATCTGTTACAAAAGGCATTTCATTTCTTCACATGTAACTGCAGTGATATTCTAGATCAAAGGCATCATCATAATAGTTGTGGAGAGAAAGTCTTCACCTTTTCTTCGCTTGAGTCCTTTGCTAATTGCGCCGTAACCATGAATAATCTTCATCATTTAACAGGGTGCTTGGGCCAACCTTGACTTTGAAGGGAGGAATTTCATGAAACTTTTCATAATCTTCAGACATGTCTGTCTTGCCCTCTAATCCCACGATGTCTCTTTTTCCTGAAAGAACTTTGTGCCGCTTTGGCTCATCGTATGATGTATTCGCTTCCTTGCTACCTCTTGAGCACTGCGTTGGTTTTCCCTTGAAGAGGAAAGGGTGATGCAGTAAAGCAGCGTAAGTATTTCCCTCAGTTTTTTAGAACCAAGCTATCAATCCAATAGGAGGCCACGCTCAAGTCCCTCGCACCTACACAAACAAATAAATCCTTGCAACCAACGCAATAAAGGGGTTGTCAATCCCTTCACGGTCACTTACGAGAGTGAGATCTGATAGATATGATAAGATAATATTTTTGGTATTTTTATGATAAAGATGCAAAGTAAAATAAAAGGAAATAAACGGCGCAAGAAATACCTAAGTGTTGGAAGATTAATATGATGGAAAATAGACCCGGGGGCCATAGGTTTGGGGGGGGGGGGGGGGGGGGGGGGGGGGGGGGGGGGGGGGGGGGGGGGGGGGGGGGGGGGGGGGGGGGGGGGGGGGGGGGGGGGGGGGGGGGGGGGGGGGGGGGGGGGGGGGGGGGGGGGGGGGGGGGGGGGGGGGGGGGGGGGGGGGGGGGGGGGGGGGGGGGGGGGGGGGGGGGGGGGGGGGGGGGGGGGGGGGGGGGGGGGGGGGGGGGGGGGGGGGGGGGGGGGGGGGGGGGGGGGGGGGGGGGGGGGGGGGGGGGGGGGGGGGGGGGGGGGGGGGGGGGGGGGGGGGGGGGGGGGGGGGGGGGGGGGGGGGGGGGGGGGGGGGGGGGGGGGGGGGGGGGGGGGGGGGGGGGGGGGGGGGGGGGGGGGGGGGGGGGGGGGGGGGGGGGGGGGGGGGGGGGGGGGGGGGGGGGGGGGGGGGGGGGGGGGGGGGGGGGGGGGGGGGGGGGGGGGGGGGGGGGGGGGGGGGGGGGGGGGGGGGGGGGGGGGGGGGGGGGGGGGGGGGGGGGGGGGGGGGGGGGGGGGGGGGGGGGGGGGGGGGGGGGGGGGGCAAACACACCGCAAAAAAGTATTACATCAAATAGATATCCAAGAACATCGAGGGGAACATGGTATTGAGAATCAAAGAGAGAGAAGAAGCCATCTAGCTACTAGCTATGGACCTGTAGGTCTGTGGTAAACTACTCACGCTTCATCGGAAGGGCAATGGTGTTGATGTAGAAGCCCTCCGTGATCGAATCCCCCTCCGGCAGGGTGCCGGAAAAGGTCCCTATATGGGATCTCACGGGTACAGAAGGTTGCGGCGGTAGAAAAGTGTTTTCGTGGATGCCTCTGGTGGTTTGGGCATATTTGGGAATATATAAGCGAAAGAATTAGGTCAGGAGGTACATGAGGGGCCCACAAGGGTGGGGGCGCGTCCTACCCACTGGGCGCTCCCTCCGTCCTTGTGGCCGCCTCGTGGCTCCTCCGACTTCATCTCCATGTCTCCTGGTTGTCTTCTGGTCCAAGAAAAATCATCGCAAAGGTTTCATTCCGTTTGGACTCCGTTTGGTATTCCTTTTCTGCGAAAATCTAAAACAAGGAAAAAACAGAAACTGGGACTGGGCTGTAGGTTAATAGGTTAGTCCCAAAAATAATATAAAATAGCATATTAATGCATATAAAATATTCAAAATAGATAATATAATAGCATGGAGCAATCAAAAATTATAGATACGTTGGAGACGTATCAAGCATCCCCAAGCTTAATTCCTGCTCGTCCTTGAGTAGGTAAATGATAAAAATAGAATATTTGATGTGGAATGCTACCTAACATATTTATTCGTGTAATTTTCTTTATTGTGGCATGAATGTTCAGATCCATAAGATTCAAAACAAAAGTTTAATATTGACATAAAAATAATAATACTGCAAGCATACTAACAAGGAAATTATGTCTTCTCAAAATAATATGGCCAATGAAAGCTTATCCCTACAAAATCATATAGTCTGGCTATGCTCCATCTTCATCACACAAAATATTCAAATCATGCACAACCCCGATGACAAGCCAAGCAATTGTTTCATACTTTTGATATTCTCAAACTTTTTCAACTTTCACACAATACATGAGCGTGAGCCATGGACATAGCACTATAGGTGGAATAGAATATGGTGGTTGTGGAGAAGATAAAAAGAAGGAGATTGTCTCACATCAACTAGGCATATTAACGGGCTATGGAGATGCCCATCAATAGATATCAATGTGAGTGAGTAGGGATTGCCATGCAACAGATGCACTAGAGCTATAAGTTTATGAAAGCTCAAAAAGAAACTAAGTGGGTGTGCATCCAACTCGCTTGCTCACGAAGACCTAGGGCAATTTGAGGAAGCCCATCATTGGAATATACAAGCCAAGTTCTATAATGAAAAATTCCCACTAGTATATGAAAGTGACAACATAGGAGACTCTCTATCATGAAGATCATGGTGCTACTTTGAAGCACAAGTGTGGTAAAAGGATAGTAACATTGTCCATTCTCTCTTTTCTCATTTTTTTTATTTGGGCCTTCTCTCATTTTTTTGGCCTCTTTTTTTTCGTCCGGAGTCTCATCCCAACTTGTGGGGAAATCATAGTCTCCATCATCCTTTCCTCACATGGGACAATGCTGGGGGGGGGGGGGGGGGGGGGGGGGGGGGGGGGGGGGGGGGGGGGGGGGGGGGGGGGGGGGGGGGGGGGGGGGGGGGGGGGGGGGGGGGGGGGGGGGGGGGGGGGGGGGGGGGGGGGGGGGGGGGGGGGGGGGGGGGGGGGGGGGGGGGGGGGGGGGGGGGGGGGGGGGGGGGGGGGGGGGGGGGGGGGGGGGGGGGGGGGGGGGGGGGGGGGGGGGGGGGGGGGGGGGGGGGGGGGGGGGGGGGGGGGGGGGGGGGGGGGGGGGGGGGGGGGGGGGGGGGGGGGGGGGGGGGGGGGGGGGGGGGGGGGGGGGGGGGGGGGGGGGGGGGGGGGGGGGGGGGGGGGGGGGGGGGGGGGGGGGGGGGGGGGGGGGGGGGGGGGGGGGGGGGGGGGGGGGGGGGGGGGGGGGGGGGGGGGGGGGGGGGGGGGGGGGGGGGGGGGGGGGGGGGGGGGGGGGGGGGGGGGGGGGGGGGGGGGGGGGGGGGGGGGGGGGGGGGGGGGGGGGGGGGGGGGGGGGGGGGGGGGGGGGGGGGGGGGGGGGGGGGGGGGGGGGGGGGGGGGGGGGGGGGGGGGGGGGGGGGGGGGGGGGGGGGGGGGGGGGGGGGGGGGGGGGGGGGGGGGGGGGGGGGGGGGGGGGGGGGGGGGGGGGGGGGGGGGGGGGGGGGGGGGGGGGGGGGGGGGGGGGGGGGGGGGGGGGGGGGGGGGGGGGGGGGGGGGGGGGGGGGGGGGGGGGGGGGGGGGGGGGGGGGGGGGGGGGGGGGGGGGGGGGGGGGGGGGGGGGGGGGGGGGGGGGGGGGGGGGGGGGGGGGGGGGGGGGGGGGGGGGGGGGGGGGGGGGGGGGGGGGGGGGGGGGGGGGGGGGGGGGGGGGGGGGGGGGGGGGGGGGGGGGGGGGGGGGGGGGGGGGGGGGGGGGGGGGGGGGGGGGGGGGGGGGGGGGGGGGGGGGGGGGGGGGGGGGGGGGGGGGGGGGGGGGGGGGGGGGGGGGGGGGGGGGGGGGGGGGGGGGGGGGGGGGGGGGGGGGGGGGGGGGGGGGGGGGGGGGGGGGGGGGGGGGGGGGGGGGGGGGGGGGGGGGGGGGGGGGGGGGGGGGGGGGGGGGGGGGGGGGGGGGGGGGGGGGGGGGGGGGGGGGGGGGGGGGGGGGGGGGGGGGGGGGGGGGGGGGGGGGGGGGGGGGGGGGGGGGGGGGGGGGGGGGGGGGGGGGGGGGGGGGGGGGGGGGGGGGGGGGGGGGGGGGGGGGGGGGGGGGGGGGGGGGGGGGGGGGGGGGGGGGGGGGGGGGGGGGGGGGGGGGGGGGGGGGGGGGGGGGGGGGGGGGGGGGGGGGGGGGGGGGGGGGGGGGGGGGGGGGGGGGGGGGGGGGGGGGGGGGGGGGGGGGGGGGGGGGGGGGGGGGGGGGGGGGGGGGGGGGGGGGGGGGGGGGGGGGGGGGGGGGGGGGGGGGGGGGGGGGGGGGGGGGGGGGGGGGGGGGGGGGGGGGGGGGGGGGGGGGGGGGGGGGGGGGGGGGGGGGGGGGGGGGGGGGGGGGGGGGGGGGGGGGGGGGGGGGGACAGAATCTGTCAAAAACAGAACAGTCTGTAGTAATCTGTATAAAATGTATACTTATGGAACTCCAAAAATTCTGAAATAAATTGGTGGACATGCGGAATTTATATATTAATCATCTGCAAAAATAATAAACCTAAAAGCACTCTCCAGTAAAAAATGGCAGCTAATCTCGTGAGCGCTAAAGTTTCTGTTTTTTACAGCAAGATCACAAAGACTTCACCCAAGTCTTCCCAAAGGTTCTACTTTGCACAAACACTAATTAAAACATAAAACCACATCTAACCAGAGGCTATATGAATTACTTATTAATAAACAGGAACAAAAAGCAAGGAACAAAAATAAAATTTAATATATAAGAAATATTAGAGCAAATAACTACCAGAGGGGCCCCACCAGGTGGGCACAACCCACGTGGGCGCGCCAGGGAGCCCAGGCGCGCCCTGGTGGGTTGTGCCCTCCTCGGCCCACCTCCGGTGCCCATCTTCTGGTATATAAGTCATTTTTACCTAGAAAAAAAGAAGGAGAGGACTTTCGGGACGGAGCACCGTCGTCACGAGGCGGAACTTGGGCAGGAGCACTTTTGCCCTCCGGCGGAGCGATTCCGCCGGGGGGGGGGGGGGGGGGGGGGGGGGGGGGGGGGGGGGGGGGGGGGGGGGGGGGGGGGGGGGGGGGGGGGGGGGGGGGGGGGGGGGGGGGGGGGGGGGGGGGGGGGGGGGGGGGGGGGGGGGGGGGGGGGGGGGGGGGGGGGGGGGGGGGGGGGGGGGGGGGGGGGGGGGGGGGGGGGGGGGGGGGGGGGGGGGGGGGGGGGGGGGGGGGGGGGGGGGGGGGGGGGGGGGGGGGGGGGGGGGGGGGGGGGGGGGGGGGGGGGGGGGGGGGGGGGGGGGGGGGGGGGGGGGGGGGGGGGGGGGGGGGGGGGGGGGGGGGGGGGGGGGGGGGGGGGGGGGGGGGGGGGGGGGGGGGGGGGGGGGGGGGGGGGGGGGGGGGGGGGGGGGGGGGGGGGGGGGGGGGGGGGGGGGGGGGGGGGGGGGGGGGGGGGGGGGGGGGGGGGGGGGGGGGGGGGGGGGGGGGGGGGGGGGGGGGGGGGGGGGGGGGGGGGGGGGGGGGGGGGGGGGGGGGGGGGGGGGGGGGGGGGGGGGGGGGGGGGGGGGGGGGGGGGGGGGGGGGGGGGGGGGGGGGGGGGGGGGGGGGGGGGGGGGGGGGGGGGGGGGGGGGGGGGGGGGGGGGGGGGGGGGGGGGGGGGGGGGGGGTTTTCTCGTAGTTGCGGATGCTTGCGGGAGGGTTAATCATAAGTAGGAGGTTTTTTCAAGTAATAACAGCACCTAAGCACCGGTCCACCCACATATCAAATTATCAAAGTAGCGAACACAAATTAAACCAACATGATGAAAGTGACTAGATGAAATTCCCGTGTACCCTCAAGAATGCTTTGCTTATCATAAGAGACCGTTTTGGCCTCTCCTTTGCCTCAAAAGGATTGGGCTACCTTGCTGCATACTTGTTACTATTATCGTTACTTGCTCGTTACAAATTATCTTGCTATCAAACTACCCGCTACTTACAATTTCAGCACTTGCAGACATTACCTTACTGAAAACTACTTGTCATTTCCTTCTGCTCCTCGTTGGGTTCGACACTCTTACTTATCAAAAAGAGCTACAATTGATCCCCTATACTTGTGGGTCATCAAGGCTATTTTCTGGCGCCATTGCCAGAGAGTGAAGCGCCTTTGGTAAGGAAACCTTTATATAGTGTGCTGAAATTATTGTCACTTGTTACTATGGAAAACAATCCTTTGAGGGGTTTGTTCGGGGTATCTTCACCTTGTTCGGAACCACAATTAGCTACCCCTCAACCTACTGCACCTACTGAAAATATTGAATATGAAATTCCTTCGAGTATGACAGAACAACTGCTAGCTAATGCTTATGTAGAAGATGGAACCGAACATCCTGATATGCACTTGATATATGTAGAACAAATTTGTGGATTGTTTAAGCTTGCAGGTTTACCCGGAGATGAGGTGACGAAAAAGGTTTTCCCTTTATCTTTGAAGGGAAAAGCATTGGCATGGTATAGGCTATGCGATGATATTGGATCATGGAATTGGAATCGTTTGAAATTGGAGTTCCACCAAAAAATTTATCCTATGCATCTAGTTCATCGTGATCGGAATTATATATATAATTTTTGGCCTCGTGAAGGAGAAAGTATCGCTCTAGCTTGGGGGAGGCTTAAGTCAATGTTATATTCATGCCCCAATCATGAGCTCTCAAGAGAAATTATTAGCCAGAACTTTTATGCTCGGCTTTCTCGTAATGATAAAACCATGCTTGATACTTCTTGTGCTAGTTCTTTTATGAAGAAGACTATTGAATTCTGGTGGGATCTTTTGGAAAGAATTAAACGCAACTCTGAAGATTGGGAACTCGACGAAGGTAAAGAGTCAGGTATTAAACTTAAGTATGATTGTGTTAAATCTTTTATGAATACCGATGCTTTTCAAAAGTTTAGCACTAAATATGGACTTGACTCTGAGATAGTAGCCTCCTTTTGTGAATCATTTGCTACTCATGTTGAACTCCCTAAAGAGAAGTGGTTTAAATATCACCCACCTATTAAAGAAGAAATTAAAGAACCGGTACCAGTTAAAGAAGAAACTATACTTTATAATGTTGATCCAGTTGTTCCTTCTGCTTATATTGAGAAACCCCCTTTTCCTGTTAGGATAAAGGAACATGCTAAAGTTTCAACTGTGGTTAACAAAAGCTATATTAAACACCTAAACCTGATGAACAAATTAAAGTAGAGCCTAGCATTGCTATGGTTAAAGATCTCTTGGAAGAAGATATTGATGGGCATATTATTTACTTCTGTGAAGAAGCTGCTAGAATTGCTAAACCTGATAGAAAAGATAAACATAAACCTGTTGTTGGCATGCCTGTTATTTCAGTTAAAATAGGAGATCACTGTTATCATGGTTTATGTGACATGGGTGCTAGTGTGAGTGCTATTCCTTACACTTTATATCAAGAAATTATGAAAGACATAGCACCTTCTGAGATAGAAGAAATAGATGTTAATATTAAACTTGCTAATAGAGACACTATATCACCAATTGGGATTGTTAGAGATGTTGAAGTCTTGTGTGGGAAAATAAAATACCCTACTGATTTTCTTGTTCTTGGTTCCCCACAAGATGACTTCTGTCCCATTATCTTTGGTAGACCTTTCTTGAACACAGTTAATGCTAAGATACATTGTAAGAAACAAACTGTGAGTGTTAGCTTTGGTGATGAGTCCCGTGAGTTTAATTTTTCCAAGTTTAGTAGAAAGCTTCATGAAAAAGAATTGCCTAGTAAGGATGAATTAATTGGTCTTGCTTCTATTGCTATACCACCTATTGATCCTTTAGAGAAGTATTTGCTAGACCATGAAAATGATTTACATATGCATGAAAGAAATGAAATAGATAAGATTTTCTTTGAACAACGTCCTCTGCTTAAACACAATTTGCCTATTGAAACTCTAGGAGGTCCTCCTCCACCTAAAGGTGATCCTGTGTTTGAATTAAAACAATTGCCAGACACTTTGAAATATGCTTATCTTGATGAAAAGAAAATATATCCTATTATTATCAGTGCTAACCTTTCAGAACATGAAGAAGGAAGATTATTGAAAGTTCTAAGGAAGCACCGGGCTGCTATTGGATATACTCTTGATGATTTAAAGGGCATTAGTCCCGCTCTATGTCAGCACAAAATTAATATGGAACCTGATGCTAAACCCGTTGTTGATCACCAACGTCGGTTGAATCCGAAGATGAAAGAGGTGGTAAGAACGGAAATACTAAAACTTCTAGAAGCAGGTATAATCTATCCTATTGCTGATAGTAGATGGGTAAGTCATGTTCATTGTGTCCCTAAGAAAGGAGGTATAACTGTTGTTCCTAATGATAAGAATAAACTTATTCCACAAAGAATTGTTACATGCTATAGAATGGTAATTGATTTTAGAAAATTAAACAAAGCAACTAGAAAAGATCATTACCCTTTGCCTTTTATTGATCAAATGCTTGAAAGATTATCTAAGCACACACACTTCTGCTTCCTTGATGGATATTCTGGCTTTTCACAAATACCTGTTTCTCGACCTGATCAAGAAAAGACCAATTTTACTTGTCCATTTGGAACCTATGCTTATAGACGTATGCCTTTTGGTTTATGTAATGCACCTGCTACCTTTCAAAGATGTATGACTGCTATATTCTCTGACTTTTGTGAAAAGATTATTGAGGTTTTCATGGATGACTTTTTCTGTTTATGGGAAGTATTTTGATGATTGTTTAAGCAATCTTGATCGAGTTTTGTAGAGATGTGAACAAACAAATCTTGTCTTGAATTGGGAGAAGTGCCACTGGCATTGTCTTGGGTCATAAAATTTCTGAAAGAAGTATTGAAGTGGATCAAGCTAAGGTTGATGCAATTGAGAAAATGCCATGTCCTAAGGACATCAAAGGTATTCGTAGTTTCCTAGGTCATGTTGGTTTCTATAGGAGATTTATCAAAGACTTTTATAAAATTTCTAGGCCTCTTACTAATCTTTTGCAAAAGGATATTCCTTTTGTTTTTGATGATGATTGTCTTGAAGCCTTTGAAACACTCAAAAAAGCCTTAATTTCTGCACCTACTCTTCAACCACCTGATTGGAACTTGCCTTTTGAAATTATGTGTCATGCTAGTGATTATGCTGTTGGTGCTGTTCTAGGACAAAGAGTTGATAAGAAATTGAATGTTATTCATTATGCTAGTAAAACTCTAGACAGTGCTCAAAGAAATTATGCTACTACTGAAAAAGAATTCTTAGCAGTGGTGTTTGCTTGTGATAAATTTAGACCTTATATTGTTGATTCCAAAGTAACTGTTCACACAGACCATGCTGCTATTAAATATCTTATGGAAAAGAAAGATGCTAAACCTAGACTTATTCGTTGGGTTCTCTTGTTACAAGAATTTGATCTACATATCATTGATAGAAAAGGAGCTGAGAACCCCGTAGCTGATAGCTTGTCTAGGCTTGAAAATGTTCTTGATGACCCACTACCAATTGATGATAGTTTTCCTGATGAGCAGTTAGCTGCAATAAATGTTGCTAATAGTACTCCTTGGTATGGTGACTATGCTAATTACATTGTTGCTAAATATTTGCCACCTAGCTTTACATACCAACAAAAGAAAAAAAATCTTCTTTGATTTAAGACACTACTTTTGGGATGACCCACATCTTTATAAAGAAGGAGTAGATGGTATTATTAGACGTTGTGTACCTGAGCATGAACAGGGACAAATCCTACGGAAATGTCACTCCGAGAGGCTTATGGAGGGCATCATGCTGGAGATAGAACTTCTCATAAGGTATTGCAGTCTGGATTTTATTGGCCTACTCTCTTCAAGGATGCCCGTAAGTACGTCTCATCTTGTGATGAATGTCAAAGAATAGGTAATATCGGTAAGCGTCAAGAAATGCCTATGAATTATTCACTTGCTGTTGAACCATTTGATGTTTGGGGATTTGATTACATGGGACCTTTTCCTTCCTCTAATGGGTATACACATATTTTGGTTGCTGTTGATTATGTTACTAAATGGGTAGAAGCTATTCCAACCAGTAGTGCTGATCACAACACCTCTATTAAAATGCTTAAGGAAGTTATTTTCCCAAGGTTTGGAGTCCCTAGATATTTAATGACTGATGGTGGTTCACACTTTATTCATGGCGCTTTTTGTAAAATGCTTGCTAAGCATGATGTTAACCATAGAATTGCACCACCTTATCATCCTCAGTCTAGTGGTCAAGTTGAGCTTAGCAATAGAGAAATAAAGTTAATTTTGCAAAAGACTGTCAATAGGTCCAGGAAGAATTGGTCTAAGAAATTAGATGATGCACTTTGGGCTTACAGAACAGCATATAAAAATCCTATGGGTATGTCTCCTTATAAAATGGTTTATGGAAAGGCTTGTCATTTGCCTCTTGAGTTAGAACATAAAGCATATTGGGTAGTCAAAAAGCTCAACTATGATTTCAAACTTGCTGGTGAAAAGAGGTTATTTGATATTAGCTCACTAGATGAATGGAGAACCCAAGCTTATGAAAATGCAAAATTATTCAAAGAAAAGGTTAAAAGATGGCATGACAAAAGAATCCAAAAGCGTGAGTTTAAAGTCGGAGAATATGTTCTTTTGTACAACTCTCGTTTTAGATTCTTTGCAGGAAAGCTCCTCTCAAAATGGGAAGCCCATATGTCATCGAGGAGGTTTACCGGTCTGGAGCCATCAAAATAAATAATTCTGAAGGTACTAACCCGAAGGTTGTCAATGGGCAACGAATAAAGCATTATATCTCAGGTACGCCTATTAATGTTGAAAGTAATATTATCCAAACTTTGACACTGGAAGATCACATAAAAGAGTCCTTCCGGAACACTCCAGAATTGTGAAAATAAGGAGGTACGTGATACAGTAAGTAAACGGACTCCGAAAAATCCGCAAAAATACTTTTTTATCAGTTATGGAATATTTTAGAATTTTGGAAACAAAGAAACTCCCAGGAAGCGTCCCCTGGTGGGCACAAGACACCAGGGCGCTGTGCCCACCTGGGACACCTTCCGTACTCTATTTTTCTTCCATCTACTTGTCCTCCAAGATAAAAAAATCTATATATACTTCGCGAACCTGTTAACCACCATATCATGGAGAAATCCTATGTTCTCTTTTCTTGCTGTTTTCTGACAGATTCAGCTAGACCGACATCATGTCTTCCTCACCCTTCAACAATGGAGAAGGAGACACAAGGTTGGTTCAGGAGGATCTGAGGAGGGATGAAGCTGAAGAGGTTGCTATGGAGGAAGAAGAGGAAAATCCTTTTGGGGTTCACTCTCCGGCCTCTGAGAGGGGCACATTAGCTGGCATATCTACTCGCCCTAATCCTCATCAAGCCATGGGATCATCGAACAATCAAGCAAGCCTGGAAGTGCAAGAAGATCTCCCACCAAGGAGGCCCTTACACAGGTTACATCGTAACAATTTTCATAATTTGATTCACAATTACGGGTTCAAGAACACTCCTCGTAGGCACATACCGTCCAACCGGGACATATCTCGGCCAAGAGAAAACAGTGCAGGAACCAAACCGTGGGGCCCTGAGAATAAACACATAATGGCTGAGGTGAAGAAAAACAGTGAATTAATTCATCAAGCTCTTCGGGAGATTCAAGGTTTGAAGGATCTACTCATGGTTATATTGGAGAATACTACTTCACCACCATCTTCTTCACCACCAAAGGAGAACTGAGTATCGGGTATGGGCACTCCCCTTGGCTTCCGCTAAGCTTGGGGGAGGTGCCCCGGTATCGTATCATCCCACTATCTTTTTGCTTTTACTTATCTTAGTTCGATCTTTTTTGCTTTAGATGAAATAAAGTTTAGTTCGATCCTTTCTTATTTGAGAGTTTGCTTAGTGATCTATCAGGGGGGGGGGGGGGGGGGGGGGGGGGGGGGGGGGGGGGGGGGGGGGGGGGGGGGGGGGGGGGGGGGGGGGGGGGGGGGGGGGGGGGGGGGGGGGGGGGGGGGGGGGGGGGGGGGGGGGGGGGGGGGGGGGGGGGGGGGGGGGGGGGGGGGGGGGGGGGGGGGGGGGGGGGGGGGGGGGGGGGGGGGGGGGGGGGGGGGGGGGGGGGGGGGGGGGGGGGGGGGGGGGGGGGGGGGGGGGGGGGGGGGGGGGGGGGGGGGGGGGGGGGGGGGGGGGGGGGGGGGGGGGGGGGGGGGGGGGGGGGGGGGGGGGGGGGGGGGGGGGGGGGGGGGGGGGGGGGGGGGGGGGGGGGGGGGGGGGGGGGGGGGGGGGGGGGGGGGGGGGGGGGGGGGGGGGGGGGGGGGGGGGGGGGGGGGGGGGGGGGGGGGGGGGGGGGGGGGGGGGGGGGGGGGGGGGGGGGGGGGGGGGGGGGGGGGGGGGGGGGGGGGGGGGGGGGGGGGGGGGGGGGGGGGGGGGGGGGGGGGGGGGGGGGGGGGGGGGGGGGGGGGGGGGGGGGGGGGGGGGGGGGGGGGGGGGGGGGGGGGGGGGGGGGGGGGGGGGGGGGGGGGGGGGGGGGGGGGGGGGGGGGGGGGGGGGGGGGGGGGGGGGGGGGGGGGGGGGGGGGGGGGGGGGGGGGGGGGGGGGGGGGGGGGGGGGGGGGGGGGGGGGGGGGGGGGGGGGGGGGGGGGGGGGGGGGGGGGGGGGGGGGGGGGGGGGGGGGGGGGGGGGGGGGGGGGGGGGGGGGGGGGGGGGGGGGGGGGGGGGGGGGGGGGGGGGGGGGGGGGGGGGGGGGGGGGGGGGGGGGGGGGGGGGGGGGGGGGGGGGGGGGGGGGGGGGGGGGGGGGGGGGGGGGGGGGGGGGGGGGGGGGGGGGGGGGGGGGGGGGGGGGGGGGGGGGGGGGGGGGGGGGGGGGGGGTGCTCATAAGACAGTCACATATGCAACGATGCATGCATAACTACGCAAACTCCAGTCTAGTGCGCTGGTGACACGAACACTGTCCATCTGAGGAGTCCTCATCATCCGATCCTGAGTCGGAGTCAGAACTGATGACGTGAGTCACCGGGTCAAAGGAAACGCGACGTCGCTGCTGAGATGGCTCTCCTTCCGCAGATGAAGAAGCACGCTGCCTCAGCATCGGCGCAGCAGGAGTAGCTAAGAGCGAGGCCCACTCAGCTGGGGTCTCAAGTCGGCTACCAGATGATAATACTGGCGACAAAGTAGTACCAGAAGAAGTACCCAACCGATGTGGAGGTGGAACTGGTGGTGGATAACTGGGTGGAACTACAGGAGGAGGTGCTGGAGTCACTACTGCAAGTGCCTCCTGAACACGACACAGCTCCTCAGCCAAGGAAATGATCATGCGATAACTGGCAATCAGGTAGCGAGATAGAACACCAGTCGCATGGTCACACGCCGGGTCAATAGGTGGAAAAAGGACTCGCCCTGTCGTAGGTGACAGAGTGGGATAGTGAAAGAAACCTGGATGGGTCCGCATCTCGGCCTCGTGGAAGCGCAAGTCAGTAATAGCCTCCATGGCAGCAAACTGGATCGCCAGCTCCGGAGTAGAAGCCACTCCACCCTTGGAAGAGCGAGAAGAGCTTCCAATATCCGAAGTCGCGGTCATGTAAGCCACTGCATGGTACTCATATACCGACTCGCTCAACTGCTCCCGGAACACCTGATACACCGGGTCTTCACCGTTGGGATACAGTCGAAGCCAGACGCTGCGGAGCAGAGTTGGGAAAGTGTGGGGTTCTGGCTCATAATGGAAGTGATATGGAACTGGTGCCATCTACACTCACAAAGCCAAGGTTAGTAGCATGATAAAATATGATGCAGGATGCATGGCATGCAACAATCAAATGCAGCAAGCAAATGCACACTTAGGGTCCTAATGCTAATCGCAGTCCTAGCGTGGGTTACCTAGGGTGTCCTACAGTCAACCTGGCTCTGATACCAAGCGCTGTGGCACCCCGGCTCAACGAACCGGTTTACCAGTGTTTCCAGCCCAGAGATCACGTCTTCTGGAAACACTCAACAACTTGGAACAGAACATAGCTGAACTTTTATTGATAACAGTTGAGTACAAGCTCATATTTTACATGATCATCGAGGCCAGAAGCACTCCTGGTGCTGCAACAATATCTACATTATTTATCGAACATAACAGGGCCTCGGCATAACTGATGGAATACTACAGCGGAAGACTAAAAACTCCAGTCTAGTGCGCTGGTGACACGGGGGGGGGGGGGGGGGGGGGGGGGGGGGGGGGGGGGGGGGGGGGGGGGGGGGGGGGGGGGGGGGGGGGGGGGGGGGGGGGGGGGGGGGGGGGGGGGGGGGGGGGGGGGGGGGGGGGGGGGGGGGGGGGGGGGGGGGGGGGGGGGGGGGGGATAGCGACTCCAACCACAGGGACACTGCCATGGACACATCCTAGGCATCGCAACACGGACATCGAGACCTCCGTCTCAGTCTTCTCCTGCATCTGGCATGATACGCCAGGTGAGTACTTTGAATGTACTCGCAAGCACATGACAACCAAATATGCAGCAAATAATAGCATGGCAAGAACATGTTAGGCATTCAGTTATCCACTTACTGCTGGTCACTTACTCATCACTGGGTTGTCTCACAACCCCTGAAATACTCGGCCACATCGAGTACTTCTATCCACAAGATGAATTCTTCCATCATTACTATAGTTATTATGGTTGATCATCTAAAGAGGTCTGGTCGGGCTGTCCAATACCGTGGACACGGCTATTCGAATAGATTTTTACACTCTGCAGAGGTTGCGCACTTTACCCACACTATGGAGCACTGACCTCGTGATCCCATTCGGGTGGACCAGTGTTGCTCCAACGAAACCTGCCTGACTCGTGACTCTTCCATAGTACCACCGGCACTCATCCTCCCTCGGAGGCCTGCCCTGGGTGGCCCCTGTGTCCTCATGACACCTGCCACCGTCGTGGCCTAACTACTGTCCCAAACGGGGACGCCGGCAAAACAACTCAACTGGGCTCACAGGGTTATCGCCGTCTACCTAATCAGGGCAGCACGCACGCATAACCCTCCCTCTTTGGAGGTACCGGTGAAAGAGCACGCAGACAGACCAAGTCAAGGCCGTCCCATACCGGCGAATGTGGCTGCACGGGAAAGCCCGGACAGGTGACTCTGATCAACCAACTAAGTTTAACTTAGTCAACAGAGTATTTTATCAAGTTAACTTAGTTGGTCACATTAGTCATTTTATTAATTTACTTGGAATTATTCATATTAAATAAATGCAAGAATTGCATAAGGAAAATGCAATGCTATGAAATGCTACAAAATATGGATGCCCTGGCTTGCCTTGATCAGTTGGGTTGTTCAAAAACTCAGGGTCTTCAACTCCAAGGTTTTCACCTTCTAAAAATAATTAAAAACAGCAAAGGAAAATGTCAAACAACACTGTTTAATGTTCCAGAATTTCTGTGAGTGAGAGAAAAATGTGAAACTTGGTGGAAAAATAGAGCATTGAGGTGTGGACCCAATGCAAAAAGAATTAATTCAATTGGACCTTTCTGTAAAAAGTTATTAAAATTCAAAGGTCTCTGTTTTAATTAAAAATCAAAAAGAATAAAACAGAGCGAGTAGGCTGGGCCGGCCCAAGTGCACAGTGCACGGCCCAGGTCCACATACCCTTTCGTTTAAAACAGAGGAGGGAGAGAGAGGCCGAGGGGAGGCGGCACTCCGGCGAGCCTCGCCGGCGTTCTGGTCGGAGTTGGGGCTCGGGAACGGGCGGGATTGATCGAGCTCGACGAGACGGACCACCCTGTACCCGCAGCTTCACCAGAGATGGCCGGACGTGGTCGTCGTCCACCTCTCCGGCGGACCGCAGTTCGGGTGGCCGGCGAACTCAAGGAATCCAGCACCAAACGGCTCGGGGAAGGGGTCGGGGAGGTCTACGGGAGCTCACTGGTCACGATGGTGGTCTTGGCTCGGGCGGAGGTGGACTAGAACGAGGAGGAGGAAGAAGGGGGTGGGCGGAGGAGCTCCGGCCAGAGCTCGGGGCCAGAGGCCTCCGGCTTCGATTCCGGCTGCCAGGAGGAGATTTGGAGGTGGAGGAGTGGGTTGGAGAGCATCGGGGAGGCCGGGGGGTCCTTATATAGGCGGAGGAGGCTAGGCATCGAGCTCTCCCGAAGCTCGGCGAAACGGCGCAAGGCGACGGCGGAGGGGTGCCTCGCTGGCTTGGCGGCGAACGGCGATGCGACTAGAGCGGGCAGAGGCATTAATGGCTGAGGGGATGGCTCGGGGGCTAGCCGACGCGCCGCACCTACAGTGCGGTCATGGGCAGAATAGGCGGCGGCGACGCGGCGGCCGGCGAGGGCCTCTCCGGCGCGGGCGAGGGGCCCAGAGGGGCTACGCGTCGATGAGGAAGCTAGTCGGCACGCCTGGACAACGCTGCGCAGCTCGAGCCATCGATTCCGACTCGACCCGAGCCTGGGCACGTCACAGCGCGTGGCGACAGCATGCCATCCTCGCGCTCACCACGGCACCTCATGTCCTCGGGCCACGATGGCCTGGCCGACCATGTCTGGAGCGTCGACCATGGTCCTCTCACATCAGGGGGGGGGGGGGGGGGGGGGGGGGGGGGGGGGGGGGGGGGGGGGGGGGGGGGGGGGGGGGGGGGGGGGGGGGGGGGGGGGGGGGGGGGGGGGGGGGGGGGGGGGGGGGGGGGGGGGGGGGGGGGGGGGGGGGGGGGGGGGGGGGGGGGGGGGGGGGGGGGGGGGGGGGGGGGGGGGGGGGGGGGGGGGGGGGGGGGGGGGGGGGGGGGGGGGGGGGGGGGGGGGGGGGGGGGGGGGGGGGGGGGGGGGGGGGGGGGGGGGGGGGGGGGGGGGGGGGGGGGGGGGGGGGGGGGGGGGGGGGGGGGGGGGGGGGGGGGGGGGGGGGGGGGGGGGGGGGGGGGGGGGGGGGGGGGGGGGGGGGGGGGGGGGGGGGGGGGGGGGGGGGGGGGGGGGGGGGGGGGGGGGGGGGGGGGGGGGGGGGGGGGGGGGGGGGGGGGGGGGGGGGGGGGGGGGGGGGGGGGGGGGGGGGGGGGGGGGGGGGGGGGGGGGGGGGGGGGGGGGGGGGGGGGGGGGGGGGGGGGGGGGGGGGGGGGGGGGGGGGGGGGGGGGGGGGGGGGGGGGGGGGGGGGGGGGGGGGGGGGGGGGGGGGGGGGGGGGGGGGGGGGGGGGGGGGGGGGGGGGGGGGGGGGGGGGGGGGGGGGGGGGGGGGGGGGGGGGGGGGGGGGGGGGGGGGGGGGGGGGGGGGGGGGGGGGGGGGGGGGGGGGGGGGGGGGGGGGGGGGGGGGGGGGGGGGGGGGGGGGGGGGGGGGGGGGGGGGGGGGGGGGGGGGGGGGGGGGGGGGGGGGGGGGGGGGGGGGGGGGGGGGGGGGGGGGGGGGGGGGGGGGGGGGGGGGGGGGGGGGGGGGGGGGGGGGGGGGGGGGGGGGGGGGGGGGGGGGGGGGGGGGGGGGGGGGGGGGGGGGGGGGGGGGGGGGGGGGGGGGGGGGGGGGGGGGGGGGGGGGGGGGGGGGGGGGGGGGGGGGGGGGGGGGGGGGGGGGGGGGGGGGGCCCCTTAGGATGAATCTCGTCCTCGAGATTCGGTTGCTCAGGGAACAAATATGGGTATGCGGATCTTAGGAACTCTTCTCTTTCCCAAGTAGCTTCTTCTTCTGCGTGGTGCTCCCACAATACCTTATAGAACCTTATTACCTTACTCCTTGTGGTTCTTTCCATTACATCCAAAATCTTGACTGGCTTTTCCTCATAAGTTAAATCCTTAGCCAGTTCTAGTTCGCTCATATCTGCTTCTTTGGCTGGGGGTGCGATGCATTTTCTCAACTGTGAGATGTGAAAGACGTCATGAACGTCTGACAATGCTGGTGGTAATTCCAACTGATATGCAACTCTGCCCTTCCTAGCAATCACTGGAAAAGGGCCAATGTATCGTGGGGCTAACTTTCCTCGGGTTCCAACCTCTTTACTCCCTTCATAGGAGTTATTCTCAGATAAGCATAGTTTCCAGGTTCAAAGGTTACTTCCCGGTGCTTTGGGTCATAATAACTCTTTTGTCGGGATTTGGCCGCTCGCAAGCGTTCTTGAATGTCCTTGACTTGTCGCTCTGCCTCGAGCATTAAGTCGGTACCAAAGATACGGCTGTCTCCGGTTTGAGACCAGTTCAGGGGTGTGCGGCACTTCCGTCCGTACAATGCCTCAAAAGGTGACATCTTGAGACTAGCCTGGTAACTGTTGTTGTAGGAGAATTCTGCATACGGCAGACTATCCTCCCATTTGGGTCCATGAGAAAGAGCGCATGATCGAAGCATGTCTTCCAAGATTTGGTTTACTCGCTCGGTTTGTCCATCCGTCTGCGGATGATATGCTGTACTGTGCTTTAGTACGGTGCCCAAGGCTTGATGCAGTCGATGCCAAAATGCTGAGGTAAATAAAGATCCTCTGTCCGATGTGATTGACTTGGGTACCCCATGCAGACTGACAATTCGAGACATGTAAAGTTGCGCCAGCTGGTTTGCGTTGTAAGTGGTCTTTACCGGAATAAAGTGTGCCACTTTTGTAAGTGTGTCTACAACGACCCAGATGGCATCATTACCTCTCGTGGACTTGGGTAGTCCTACGATGAAATCCATACATATGTCATCCCATTTCCATTGAGGAATTGGTAATGGTTGCAATAGTCCAGCTGGTTTCTGGTGCTCTGCTTTAACCTTGTTGCAAATATCGCAACGGGCGACATAGTAGGCAATGTCATTCTTCATTCCTGGCCACCAAAATGTCCCTTTTAAGTCTTGGTACATCTTGGTACCTCCTGGGTGAATCGAATATGCAGATTCATGTGCCTCCTTAAGGATCTGCTGCCTTAAATTATTTTGGTCTGGTACACAGATTCGGTTACCAAACCATACTGTGCCTTGTTCATCTTCACGGAAGGATTTGTCCTTCCCTTTCTGGATTAACTCCTTAATTTTCCGAATTTCTTTGTCGGACTCTTGTGCCTCTTGAATTTCCTCTATCAATGTTGGCATAATTTCCATTTTGTCCAGAGTTATTGGGCCACAAAGCACTAAGTTGAGCTTAGCCAATTCTTCTTGCAAACTCGGGTGCATACCCCCAATTAATGTATTGACAACGGCTGGCTTCCTACTCAAGGCGTCTGCAACTACATTCGCCTTCCCCGGATGATAGTTGATGCTAACATCATAGTCCTTGACGAGCTCAAGCCATCTTCTTTGCCTGAGGTTCAAATCTGGTTGCATGAAAATATACTTAAGACTCTTGTGGTCTGTGTATATTTCACATCGTTGTCCAATGAGGTAATGCCTCCAAATCTTCAGGGCATGAACCACAGCGGCTAGTTCCAAATCATGTGTAGGATAGTTCTCTTCATGAGGTCGTAGCTGTCGTGATGCATAAGCTACAACCTTCCCTTCTTGCATTAGCACGCATCCGATTCCACGCCTGGATGCGTCGCAGTATATGTCGAAACTCTTGTGAATATCTGGGAGGACTAAGACAGGGGCGGTGGTTAGCCTTGTCTTTAATTCTATAAAGCTGCTGTCGCACTCATCTGTCCAAATAAATCTTTGGTTCTTCTTTAATAGCTCCGTCAGTGGTTTGGCTATCTTGGAAAAACCTTCTATGAACCGACGGTAATAGCCTGCCAATCCCAGGAAACTGCGAACTTCTGTCACTGTGGCCGGTGTCTTCCAATTCAATACCGCAGTTACTTTACTGGGGTCGACGGCTACTCCTTGCTCTGACAAGATATGCCCAAGGAATCCCACCTCTTTTAGCCAAAATTCACATTTACTGAATTTGGCATATAAGCGATGGGTTCTCAACCTTTCCAAGACAGCTCTGAGATGTTGCTTATGCTCCTCTTCATCCTTGGAGTATATCAGAATGTCGTCAATAAACACCACTACAAACTTGTCCAAAAAGTCCATGAAAACTTTGTTCATCATACTCATGAAATAGGCTGGGGCGTTAGTCAACCCAAATGCCATGACTG
This sequence comes from Thinopyrum obtusiflorum, assembly GCA_036873465.1. NCBI lineage: Eukaryota > Viridiplantae > Streptophyta > Magnoliopsida > Poales > Poaceae > Thinopyrum > Thinopyrum obtusiflorum. Next base: position 64,416 of record JAAAWM010012000.1, read on the forward strand.
TAAACTCATACAGTCCATATCGAGTAGTGAACGCTGTTTTAGGGATGTCTTCCTTTCGGACCTTCAACTGATAATATCCCGTTCCGAGGTCAATCTTAGAGAATACCCGAGCTCCATTCAATTGGTCGAATAAATCATCAATTCGGGGAAGCGGGTACTTGTTCTTGATAGTGACCTCGTTGAGCTGGCGATAGTCTACGCACATTCGTAGACTTCCATCCTTCTTCTTGACAAATAATACTGGTGACCCCCATGGTGAGATGCTTGGACGAATGTATCCTTTTTGTAGCAACTCGTCCAGCTGTTTCTTTAACTCTGCCAGCTCTGGTCCTGGCATACGATAATATTTCTTGTATATTGGAGCTGTACCAGGAATTATCTCGATAGCAAATTCCAACTCTCGATCAGGCGGCATTCCTGGTAATTCCTCAGGGAACACATCTGGAAATTCACAGACTACTGGGATCAGGTTCATGTCTGTAATAGTAGTCTGGCATACAGTGCCCTTTCTTGTTATCATTCTGCTGGCTAGAAATTGAACGGTTTGTCCAGCGGGGTTCACCATTGTCACTGTTCTGGTGGCGCAATTGATACACACTTGGTGTGGTGCCAACCAATCCATTCCCAGGATTATATCCAGTCCTGGCGATTCAATAGCAATAAGGGTAGCTGGAAATTTGACACCGTGAATTGAGATCTTCAGATCCTTGTATACTATATTTGTTTTGAGCATTGAGCCAGGGGATTGTACCACCATGATTTTATCCAAAAGCGAAGGAGAAAATTTGTGCAAGGTGGCAAAATTTCGCGAAATAAACGAGTGGGAAGCCCCAGAATCAAATAAAATTACTGCAGGTATGTCATTGACAGAAAACATACCAAGGACAATATCTGGAGCTTCACAGGCTTCTTCGGCAGAGATGTGGTGGACGCATCCGTGGTGAAAGTTGCGGCGTCCAAGGTGGTTGACTTGTGGCTTGTGATCTGCTGCTTGCTTATTATTAGGACACTGCTTGGCATAGTGTCCGCTCTGGCCACAAGTAAAATAGGTGTTGTTGCGGCGACAGTCTTCTATAACTGGCTGCTTGCCGAAGGTCTTAGTCTGAGTGCCTGTCTTGTTGTTGTTGCCACCATTGTTCCATATTGGCTTGTTCTCTGATGGCCCGGGGGGGGGGGGGGGGGGGGGGGGGGGGGGGGGGGGGGGGGGGGGGGGGGGGGGGGGGGGGGGGGGGGGGGGGGGGGGGGGGGGGGGGGGGGGGGGGGGGGGGGGGGGGGGGGGGGGGGGGGGGGGGGGGGGGGGGGGGGGGGGGGGGGGGGGGGGGGGGGGGGGGGGGGGGGGGGGGGGGGGGGGGGGGGGGGGGGGGGGGGGGGGGGGGGGGGGGGGGGGGGGGGGGGGGGGGGGGGGGGGGGGGGGGGGGGGGGGGGGGGGGGGGGGGGGGGGGGGGGGGGGGGGGGGGGGGGGGGGGGGGGGGGGGGGGGGGGGGGGGGGGGGGGGGGGGGGGGGGGGGGGGGGGGGGGGGGGGGGGGGGGGGGGGGGGGGGGGGGGGGGGGGGGGGGGGGGGGGGGGGGGGGGGGGGGGGGGGGGGGGGGGGGGGGGGGGGGGGGGGGGGGGGGGGGGGGGGGGGGGGGGGGGGGGGGGGGGGGGGGGGGGGGGGGGGGGGGGGGGGGGGGGGGGGGGGGGGGGGGGGGGGGGGGGGGGGGGGGGGGGGGGGGGGGGGGGGGGGGGGGGGGGGGGGGGGGGGGGGGGGGGGGGGGGGGGGGGGGGGGGGGGGGGGGGGGGGGGGGGGGGGGGGGGGGGGGGGGGGGGGGGGGGGGGGGGGGGGGGGGGGGGGGGGGGGGGGGGGGGGGGGGGGGGGGGGGGGGGGGGGGGGGGGGGGGGGGGGGGGGGGGGGGGGGGGGGGGGGGGGGGGGGGGGGGGGGGGGGGGGGGGGGGGGGGGGGGGGGGGGGGGGGGGGGGGGGGGGGGGGGGGGGGGGGGGGGGGGGGGGGGGGGGGGGGGGGGGGGGGGGGGGGGGGGGGGGGGGGGGGGGGGGGGGGGGGGGGGGGGGGGGGGGGGGGGGGGGGGGGGGGGGGGGGGGGGGGGGGGGGGGGGGGGGGGGGGGGGGGGGGGGGGGGGGGGGGGGGGGGGGGGGGGGGGGGGGGGGGGGGGGGGGGGGGGGGGGGGGGGGGGGGGGGGGGGGGGGGGGGGGGGGGGGGGGGGGGGGGGGGGGGGGGGGGGGGGGGGGGGGGGGGGGGGGGGGGGGGGGGGGGGGGGGGGGGGGGGGGGGGGGGGGGGGGGGGGGGGGGGGGGGGGGGGGGGGGGGGGGGGGGGGGGGGGGGGGGGGGGGGGGGGGGGGGGGGGGGGGGGGGGGGGGGGGGGGGGGGGGGGGGGGGGGGGGGGGGGGGGGGGGGGGGGGGGGGGGGGGGGGGGGGGGGGGGGGGGGGGGGGGGGGGGGGGGGGGGGGGGGGGGGGGGGGGGGGGGGGGGGGGGGGGGGGGGGGGGGGGGGGGGGGGGGGGGGGGGGGGGGGGGGGGGGGGGGGGGGGGGGGGGGGGGGGGGGGGGGGGGGGGGGGGGGGGGGGGGGGGGGGGGGGGGGGGGGGGGGGGGGGGGGGGGGGGGGGGGGGGGGGGGGGGGGGGGGGGGGGGGGGGGGGGGGGGGGGGGGGGGGGGGGGGGGGGGGGGGGGGGGGGGGGGGGGGGGGGGGGGGGGGGGGGGGGGGGGGGGGGGGGGGGGGGGGGGGGGGGGGGGGGGGGGGGGGGGGGGGGGGGGGGGGGGGGGGGGGGGGGGGGGGGGGGGGGGGGGGGGGGGGGGGGGGGGGGGGGGGGGGGGGGGGGGGGGGGGGGGGGGGGGGGGGGGGGGGGGGGGGGGGGGGGGGGGGGGGGGGGGGGGGGGGGGGGGGGGGGGGGGGGGGGGGGGGGGGGGGGGGGGGGGGGGGGGGGGGGGGGGGGGGGGGGGGGGGGGGGGGGGGGGGGGGGGGGGGGGGGGGGGGGGGGGGGGGGGGGGGGGGGGGGGGGGGGGGGGGGGGGGGGGGGGGGGGGGGGGGGGGGGGGGGGGGGGGGGGGGGGGGGGGGGGGGGGGGGGGGGGGGGGGGGGGGGGGGGGGGGGGGGGGGGGGGGGGGGGGGGGGGGGGGGGGGGGGGGGGGGGGGGGGGGGGGGGGGGGGGGGGGGGGGGGGGGGGGGGGGGGGGGGGGGGGGGGGGGGGGGGGGGGGGGGGGGGGGGGGGGGGGGGGGGGGGGGGGGGGGGGGGGGGGGGGGGGGGGGGGGGGGGGGGGGGGGGGGGGGGGGGGGGGGGGGGGGGGGGGGGGGGGGGGGGGGGGGGGGGGGGGGGGGGGGGGGGGGGGGGGGGGGGGGGGGGGGGGGGGGGGGGGGGGGGGGGGGGGGGGGGGGGGGGGGGGGGGGGGGGGGGGGGGGGGGGGGGGGGGGGGGGGGGGGGGGGGGGGGGGGGGGGGGGGGGGGGGGGGGGGGGGGGGGGGGGGGGGGGGGGGGGGGGGGGGGGGGGGGGGGGGGGGGGGGGGGGGGGGGGGGGGGGGGGGGGGGGGGGGGGGGGGGGGGGGGGGGGGGGGGGGGGGGGGGGGGGGGGGGGGGGGGGGGGGGGGGGGGGGGGGGGGGGGGGGGGGGGGGGGGGGGGGGGGGGGGGGGGGGGGGGGGGGGGGGGGGGGGGGGGGGGGGGGGGGGGGGGGGGGGGGGGGGGGGGGGGGGGGGGGGGGGGGGGGGGGGGGGGGGGGGGGGGGGGGGGGGGGGGGGGGGGGGGGGGGGGGGGGGGGGGGGGGGGGGGGGGGGGGGGGGGGGGGGGGGGGGGGGGGGGGGGGGGGGGGGGGGGGGGGGGGGGGGGGGGGGGGGGGGGGGGGGGGGGGGGGGGGGGGGGGGGGGGGGGGGGGGGGGGGGGGGGGGGGGGGGGGGGGGGGGGGGGGGGGGGGGGGGGGGGGGGGGGGGGGGGGGGGGGGGGGGGGGGGGGGGGGGGGGGGGGGGGGGGGGGGGGGGGGGGGGGGGGGGGGGGGGGGGGGGGGGGGGGGGGGGGGGGGGGGGGGGGGGGGGGGGGGGGGGGGGGGGGGGGGGGGGGGGGGGGGGGGGGGGGGGGGGGGGGGGGGGGGGGGGGGGGTGGTAACAAGATTGAACACAAGAGATGAACTAGGGTTTGAGATGAGATGGTGCTATTGAAGATGTTGATGGAGATTGCCCTCCCCAAGATGGAAGAGTTGTTGGTGATGATGATGATGATGATTTCCCCCTCCAGGAGGGAAGTTCCCCTGGCGGAATCGCTTAGCCGGAGGGCAAAAGTGCTCCTGCCCAAGTTCCGCCTCGAGACGGGGGTGTTCCATCCCGAAAGTCCTCTCCTTATTTTTTCAAGGTCAAAATGACCTATATACCAGAAGATGGGCACCGGAGGTGGGCCTGGGTGAGCACAACCCACCAGGGCGCACCTGGGCTCCCTGGCGCGCCCAGGTGGGTTGTGCCCACCTGGTGGGGCCCCTCTGGTAGTTATTTGCTCCAATAATTCTTAAATATTCCATAAAAAATCTCCGTGAAGTTTCAGCTTGTTTGGAGTTGTGCAGAATAGGTAGCCTGGCGTAGCTTTTCCAGGTCCAGATTTCCAGCTGCTGGAATTCTCCCTCTTGGTGTGTACCTTGCAAATTGTGAGAGAAAAGGCATTATAATTACTCCAAAAAAGCATTATTATGGATAAAAACATCATAAATAGCAGTAAGAAAACATGATGCAAAATGGACGTATCAACTCCCCCAGGGGGGGGGGGGGGGGGGGGGGGGGGGGGGGGGGGGGGGGGGGGGGGGGGGGGGGGGGGGGGGGGGGGGGGGGGGGGGGGGGGGGGGGGGGGGGGGGGGGGGGGGGGGGGGGGGGGGGGGGGGGGGGGGGGGGGGGGGGGGGGGGGGGGGGGGGGGGGGGGGGGGGGGGGGGGGGGGGGGGGGGGGGGGGGGGGGGGGGGGGGGGGGGGGGGGGGGGGGGGGGGGGGGGGGGGGGGGGGGGGGGGGGGGGGGGGGGGGGGGGGGGGGGGGGGGGGGGGGGGGGGGGGGGGGGGGGGGGGGGGGGGGGGGGGGGGGGGGGGGGGGGGGGGGGGGGGGGGGGGGGGGGGGGGGGGGGGGGGGGGGGGGGGGGGGGGGGGGGGGGGGGGGGGGGGGGGGGGGGGGGGGGGGGGGGGGGGGGGGGGGGGGGGGGGGGGGGGGGGGGGGGGGGGGGGGGGGGGGGGGGGGGGGGGGGGGGGGGGGGGGGGGGGGGGGGGGGGGGGGGGGGGGGGGGGGGGGGGGGGGGGGGGGGGGGGGGGGGGGGGGGGGGGGGGGGGGGGGGGGGGGGGGGGGGGGGGGGGGGGGGGGGGGGGGGGGGGGGGGGGGGGGGGGGGGGGGGGGGGGGGGGGGGGGGGGGGGGGGGGGGGGGGGGGGGGGGGGGGGGGGGGGGGGGGGGGGGGGGGGGGGGGGGGGGGGGGGGGGGGGGGGGGGGGGGGGGGGGGGGGGGGGGGGGGGGGGGGGGGGGGGGGGGGGGGGGGGGGGGGGGGGGGGGGGGGGGGGGGGGGGGGGGGGGGGGGGGGGGGGGGGGGGGGGGGGGGGGGGGGGGGGGGGGGGGGGGGGGGGGGGGGGGGGGGGGGGGGGGGGGGGGGGGGGGGGGGGGGGGGGGGGGGGGGGGGGGGGGGGGGGGGGGGGGGGGGGGGGGGGGGGGGGGGGGGGGGGGGGGGGGGGGGGGGGGGGGGGGGGGGGGGGGGGGGGGGGGGGGGGGGGGGGGGGGGGGGGGGGGGGGGGGGGGGGGGGGGGGGGGGGGGGGGGGGGGGGGGGGGGGGGGGGGGGGGGGGGGGGGGGGGGGGGGGGGGGGGGGGGGGGGGGGGGGGGGGGGGGGGGGGGGGGGGGGGGGGGGGGGGGGGATTTGAATTCTGATGGTTTTTGAACCTTTTTCATTCAACTTTGGACTTTTAAATCCCTCTCAATTACCCCAAGCCTTCAGCATCCTGCCATAATCTTGTCACACATCTTCTGGATCAAATTCATACTCTTAATCCTTCCCATTAATTCATTTCCTTCTCTTGGGAAATACTGTCATCACAAAGCAATCTATAGTTCTGATGATCAGAAAAATCCCAAATTAATCCCAGACCTTCCTGTCATCATCTACTACCACAATCTTCAAAAACATTACATGGCCCAATATAAAGTTTTGTCCAGAAAATTCCATTTGTATTCTGGACAGTGCTGGCCCATTGTGAAGCAACCTCTATTTTCCCAATTCAGAAAATTCTCAATTAATTCCCAAAGATTCTTTGGATCATATCTTGCCCCAATATCCAAAAATATCCCTTGGTCATGTTCAAATATTTGGCTAAATAAACCATTTTCTTCTCTGTCCAGCAGCAACCATTGTGAAGGAAGTGTATCTTTGGTGTGTCCAAATGCTACCAAATTTTTACAGCATGAAGACAACACCAAATGAGCACTCTTAACCAAATTCCAGCTCCAGTAGCCTTGGCATTTGAGTGCATCAAGCTGAAACCTATTCTGGACCAGTTTTGAGCTTTCCACATGAACTACTCTCAAATCTCAACCAAACCAACTCCAAGGGGGGGGGGGGGGGGGGGGGGGGGGGGGGGGGGGGGGGGGGGGGGGGGGGGGGGGGGGGGGGGGGGGGGGGGGGGGGGGGGGGGGGGGGGGGGGGGGGGGGGGGGGGGGGGGGGGGGGGGGGGGGGGGGGGGGGGGGGGGGGGGGGGGGGGGGGGGGGGGGGGGGGGGGGGGGGGGGGGGGGGGGGGGGGGGGGGGGGGGGGGGGGGGGGGGGGGGGGGGGGGGGGGGGGGGGGGGGGGGGGGGGGGGGGGGGGGGGGGGGGGGGGGGGGGGGGGGGGGGGGGGGGGGGGGGGGGGGGGGGGGGGGGGGGGGGGGGGGGGGGGGGGGGGGGGGGGGGGGGGGGGGGGGGGGGGGGGGGGGGGGGGGGGGGGGGGGGGGGGGGGGGGGGGGGGGGGGGGGGGGGGGGGGGGGGGGGGGGGGGGGGGGGGGGGGGGGGGGGGGGGGGGGGGGGGGGGGGGGGGGGGGGGGGGGGGGGGGGGGGGGGGGGGGGGGGGGGGGGGGGGGGGGGGGGGGGGGGGGGGGGGGGGGGGGGGGGGGGGGGGGGGGGGGGGGGGGGGGGGGGGGGGGGGGGGGGGGGGGGGGGGGGGGGGGGGGGGGGGGGGGGGGGGGGGGGGGGGGGGGGGGGGGGGGGGGGGGGGGGGGGGGGGGGGGGGGGGGGGGGGGGGGGGGGGGGGGGGGGGGGGGGGGGGGGGGGGGGGGGGGGGGGGGGGGGGGGGGGGGGGGGGGGGGGGGGGGGGGGGGGGGGGGGGGGGGGGGGGGGGGGGGGGGGGGGGGGGGGGGGGGGGGGGGGGGGGGGGGGGGGGGGGGGGGGGGGGGGGGGGGGGGGGGGGGGGGGGGGGGGGGGGGGGGGGGGGGGGGGGGGGGGGGGGGGGGGGGGGGGGGGGGGGGGGGGGGGGGGGGGGGGGGGGGGGGGGGGGGGGGGGGGGGGGGGGGGGGGGGGGGGGGGGGGGGGGGGGGGGGGGGGGGGGGGGGGGGGGGGGGGGGGGGGGGGGGGGGGGGGGGGGGGGGGGGGGGGGGGGGGGGGGGGGGGGGGGGGGGGGGGGGGGGGGGGGGGGGGGGGGGGGGGGGGGGGGGGGGGGGGGGGGGGGGGGGGGGGGGGGGGGGGGGGGGGGGGGGGGGGGGGGGGGGGGGGGGGGGGGGGGGGGGGGGGGGGGGGGGGGGGGGGGGGGGGGGGGGGGGGGGGGGGGGGGGGGGGGGGGGGGGGGGGGGGGGGGGGGGGGGGGGGGGGGGGGGGGGGGGGGGGGGGGGGGGGGGGGGGGGGGGGGGGGGGGGGGGGGGGGGGGGGGGGGGGGGGGGGGGGGGGGGGGGGGGGGGGGGGGGGGGGGGGGGGGGGGGGGGGGGGGGGGGGGGGGGGGGGGGGGGGGGGGGGGGGGGGGGGGGGGGGGGGGGGGGGGGGGGGGGGGGGGGGGGGGGGGGGGGGGGGGGGGGGGGGGGGGGGGGGGGGGGGGGGGGGGGGGGGGGGGGGGGGGGGGGGGGGGGGGGGGGGGGGGGGGGGGGGGGGGGGGGGGGGGGGGGGGGGGGGGGGGGGGGGGGGGGGGGGGGGGGGGGGGGGGGGGGGGGGGGGGGGGGGGGGGGGGGGGGGGGGGGGGGGGGGGGGGGGGGGGGGGGGGGGGGGGGGGGGGGGGGGGGGGGGGGGGGGGGGGGGGGGGGGGGGGGGGGGGGGGGGGGGGGGGGGGGGGGGGGGGGGGGGGGGGGGGGGGGGGGGGGGGGGGGGGGGGGGGGGGGGGGGGGGGGGGGGGGGGGGGGGGGGGGGGGGGGGGGGGGGGGGGGGGGGGGGGGGGGGGGGGGGGGGGGGGGGGGGGGGGGGGGGGGGGGGGGGGGGGGGGGGGGGGGGGGGGGGGGGGGGGGGGGGGGGGGGGGGGGGGGGGGGGGGGGGGGGGGGGGGGGGGGGGGGGGGGGGGGGGGGGGGGGGGGGGGGGGGGGGGGGGGGGGGGGGGGGGGGGGGGGGGGGGGGGGGGGGGGGGGGGGGGGGGGGGGGGGGGGGGGGGGGGGGGGGGGGGGGGGGGGGGGGGGGGGGGGGGGGGGGGGGGGGGGGGGGGGGGGGGGGGGGGGGGGGGGGGGGGGGGGGGGGGGGGGGGGGGGGGGGGGGGGGGGGGGGGGGGGGGGGGGGGGGGGGGGGGGGGGGGGGGGGGGGGGGGGGGGGGGGGGGGGGGGGGGGGGGGGGGGGGGGGGGGGGGGGGGGGGGGGGGGGGGGGGGGGGGGGGGGGGGGGGGGGGGGGGGGGGGGGGGGGGGGGGGGGGGGGGGGGGGGGGGGGGGGGGGGGGGGGGGGGGGGGGGGGGGGGGGGGGGGGGGGGGGGGGGGGGGGGGGGGGGGGGGGGGGGGGGGGGGGGGGGGGGGGGGGGGGGGGGGGGGGGGGGGGGGGGGGGGGGGGGGGGGGGGGGGGGGGGGGGGGGGGGGGGGGGGGGGGGGGGGGGGGGGGGGGGGGGGGGGGGGGGGGGGGGGGGGGGGGGGGGGGGGGGGGGGGGGGGGGGGGGGGGGGGGGGGGGGGGGGGGGGGGGGGGGGGGGGGGGGGGGGGGGGGGGGGGGGGGGGGGGGGGGGGGGGGGGGGGGGGGGGGGGGGGGGGGGGGGGGGGGGGGGGGGGGGGGGGGGGGGGGGGGGGGGGGGGGGGGGGGGGGGGGGGGGGGGGGGGGGGGGGGGGGGGGGGGGGGGGGGGGGGGGGGGGGGGGGGGGGGGGGGGGGGGGGGGGGGGGGGGGGGGGGGGGGGGGGGGGGGGGGGGGGGGGGGGGGGGGGGGGGGGGGGGGGGGGGGGGGGGGGGGGGGGGGGGGGGGGGGGGGGGGGGGGGGGGGGGGGGGGGGGGGGGGGGGGGGGGGGGGGGGGGGGGGGGGGGGGGGGGGGGGGGGGGGGGGGGGGGGGGGGGGGGGGGGGGGGGGGGGGGGGGGGGGGGGGGGGGGGGGGGGGGGGGGGGGGGGGGGGGGGGGGGGGGGGGGGGGGGGGGGGGGGGGGGGGGGGGGGGGGGGGGGGGGGGGGGGGGGGGGGGACTTAATGGTTTATGTTTGTTTATATTCACATAGAAGTCATATTGTCATAGATCCTTTAACATGTGATGCTTGCCCCCTATATTTGCTAGGCAAAAATTCCGCACTAAGTAGAGATACTACTTGTGCATCCAAAAACCCTTAAACCCAAATCTTATTTTCAAGTGTCCACCATACCTACCTAGGGATTGAGCAAGATCCCTCAAGTAAGTTGTCATCGGTGCAAAAGGCAATAAAAATTGCTTCTAAAAGTGTGAGATCATTTAGTGTAAGAGAAAATTGAGCGTTGTACGAACTTGGATGACAAAGAATAAAAGCGACAGACTGCATAATAAAGGTTGTCATCTTAAGGGGCAATACAATGTGACGTTCTCTTGCACTAAGGGATTGAGCATACAAACAAATAAGCACATGGCAACCTCTGCTTCCCTCTGCGAAGGGCCTATCTTTTACTTTTATGCAAAGAGTCAAAGTTTTCTTCTATTCCTTTTTATTTTTCTCCTTTGGCAAGCATCATGTGGTGAGGAAAGATCTAGGCACATATGTCCAATTGAATATAGATAGCATGAGTTATTATTGTTGACATCACCCTCGAGGTGAGTATGTTGGGAGGCAAAACTATAAGCCCCTATCTTTCTATGTGTCCGGTTGAAATGTTTTGCTCATGGGTACGCTGTGAGTGTTAGCAATCATAGAAGACTATATGATGGTTGAGTATGTGGACTTGCCTAAAGGCTCCAACACGTGACCCTTCCTGAAAAGATGATGAATTGTAGTTGCAAAGTTGACTGAGAACATAGTTTGTTGGTTTCTAATAGAGTTTTTGCTTTATACTTCGATTATGTGATGAACTGTTACTTATTCATGAGAAGTGTATGATAAAAGTCTTATGTTTAAATTTGTTGCTGTTATAATAATCAACATGATGCTTCTATGTCTGTATTTTGTTTTTATCGACACCTCTCTCTCAAAGCATGTGGACATGTTTTTCGATTTTGGTTTTCGCTTGAGGACAAGCGAGGTCTAAGCTTGGGGGAGTTGATACGTCCATTTTGCATCATGTTTTCTTACTGTTATTTATAATGTTTTATCCATAATAATGCTTTTTGGAGTAATTCTAATGCCTTTTCTCTCATAATTTGTAAGGTACACACCAAGAGGGAGAATTCCGGTAGCTGGAAATCTGGACCTGAAAAAGCTACGCCAGCTACCTATTCTGCACAACTCCAAATGAGCTGAAACTTCACGGAAATTTTTTATGGAATATATAAGAAATATTGGAGCAAATAACTACCAAAGGGGGCCCACCAGGTGGGCAGAACCCACCTGGTCGCGCCAGGGAGCCCAGGCGCGCCCTGGTGGGTTGTGCCCTCCTCGGCCCACCTCCGGTGCCCATGTTATGGTATATAAGTCATTTTGACCTAGAAAAAATAAGGAGAGGACTTTCGGGATGGAGCGCCGCCGTCTTGAGGCGGAACTTGGGCAGGAGCACTTTTGCCCTCCGGCGGAGCGATTCCGCCGGGGGAACTTCCCTCCCGGAGGGGGAAATCATCGTCATCATCATCACCAACAACTCTCCCATCTTGGGGAGGGCAATCTCCATCAACATCTTCAACAGCACCATCTCATCTCAAACCCTAGTTCATCTCTTGTGTTCAATCTTGTTACCGGAACTATAGATTGGTGCTTGTGGGTGACTAGTAGTGTTGATTACATATTGTAGTTGATTACTATATGGTTTATTTGGTGTAAGATTATATGTTCAGATCCATTATGCTATTTAATGCTCCTCTGATCATGAGCATGTTTATCATTTGTGAGTAGTTACTTTTGTTCTTGAGGTCACGGGAGAAATCATGTTGCAAGTAATCATGTGAATTTTATATGTGTTCGATATTTCGATAGTATGTATGTTGCGATTCCCTTAGTGGTGTCATGTGAACGTTAACTACATGACACTTCACCATATTTGGGCCTAAGGGAATGCACTATGGAGTAGCAATTAGATGATGAGTTGCGAGAGTGACAGAAGCTTAAACCCCAGTTTATGCGCTATTCCGTAAGGGACCGATTGGACCCAAAAGTTTAATGCTATGGTTAGAATTTATTCTTAATACTTTTCTCGTAGTTGCGGATGCTTGCGGGAGGGTTAATCATAAGTAGGAGGTTTGTTCAAGTAAGAACATCACCTAAGCACCGGTCCACCCACATATTAAATTATCAAAGTAGCGAACACAAATCAAACCAACATGATGAAAGTGACTAGATGAAATTTCCGTGTACCCTCAAGAACGCTCTGCTTATCATAAGAGACCGTTTTGGCATCTCCTTTTCCTCAAAAGGATTGGGCTACCTTGCTGCATACTTGTTACTATTATCGTCACTTGCTCGTTACAAATTATCTTGCTATCAAACTACACGCTACTTACAATTTCAGCACTTGCAGACATTACCTTACTGAAAACTACTTGTCATTTCCTTCTGCTCCTCGTTGGGTTCGATACTCTTACTTATCGAAAAGAGCTACAATTGATCCCCTATACTTGTGGGTCATCAGCAAACTCCAGTGATCCATCTATGGACTGGTGCAAGCATCTCGGAGTTGGAATATACGCTTTGATAAGGTGATCAAAGCATATGGTTTTATACAGACTTATAGTGAAGCCTGTATTTACAAGAAAGTGAGTGGGAGCTTAGTAGCATTTCTGATATTATATGTGGATGACATATTGTTGATTGGAAATGATGTAGAATTTGTGGATAGCATAAAAGGATATTTGAATAAAAAAATTCAATGAAAAGACCTCGGTGAAGTTGCTTATATATTAGGCGTCAAGATCTATAGAGATAGATCAAAACGCTTGATAAGACTTTCGATGAGTACATACATTGATAATATTTTGAAGGAGTTCAAAATGGATCAGTCAAAGAAGGAGTTCTTGCATGAGTTGTAACGTATGAAGTTGAGTAAGACTCAATACCCGACCACGGCAGAAGATAGAGAGAGAATGAAAGTCATTCCCTATGCCTCAGCCATAGGTTCTATAAAGTATGCCATGCTGTATACCAGACCTATTGTGTACCTTGACATGAGTTTGGCAAGGAGGTACAATAGTGATCCTGGAGTAGATCACGTGACAGTGGTCAAAATTATCCTTAGTTACCTAAGAGGACTAAGGAAATATTTCTCGGTTATGGAGGTGATAAAGAGTTCGTCGTAAAGAGTTACATTGATGCAAGCTTTGACACCGATTTAGATGACTCTAAGTCTCAATGTGGATACATATTGAAAGTGGGAGCAATTAGCTAGAGTAGCTCCATGCAGAGCATTGTAGACATAGAAATTTGCAAAATACATACGGATCTGAATGTGGTAGACCCGTTGACTAAACTTCTCTCACAAGCAAAACATGATCACACCTTAGTACTCTTTGGGTGTTAATCACATAGCGATGTGAACTAGATTATTGACTCTAGTAAACCCTTTGGGTGTTGGTCACATGGCGATGTGAACTATGGGTGTTAATCACATAAAGATGTGAACTATTGGCGTTAAATCACATGGCGATGTGAACTAGATTATTGACTCTAGTGCAAGTGGGAGACTGAAGGAAATATGCCCTAGAGGCAATAATAAAGTTGTTATTTTATATTTCCTTATATCATGATAAATGTTTATTATTCATGCTAGAATTGTATTAACCGGAAACTTGATACATGTGTGGATACATAGACAAAACACCGTGTCCCTAGTAAGCCTCTACTAGACTAGCTCGTTAATCAAAGATGGTTAAGTTTCCTAACCATAGACATGTGTTGTCATTTGATGAACGGGATCACATCATTAGGAGAATGATATGGACAAGACCCATCCGTTAGCTTAGCATATTGATCGTTCATTTTTATTGCTATTGCTTTCTTCATGTCAAATACATATTCCTTCGACTATGAGATTATGCAACTCCCGGATACTGGAGGAATACCTTGTGTGCTATCAAACATCACAACATGACTGGGTGATTATGAAGATGCTCTACAGGTATCTTCAAAGGTGTTTGTTGGGTTGGCATAGATCGAGATTAGGATTTGTCACTCCGAGTATCGGAGAGGTATCTCTGGGCCCTCTCGGTAATACACATCATAAGAAGCCTTGCAAGCAATGTGACTAATGAGTTAGTTGCAGGATGATGTATTATGGAACGAGTAAAGAGACTTGCCAGTAACGAGATTGGACTAGGTATGAAGATACCGATGATCGAATCTCGGGCAAGTAACATACCAATGACAAAGGGAATAACGTATGTTGTCATTACGGTACGACCGATAAAGATCTTCGTAGAATATGTGGGAACCAATATGAGCATCCAGGTTCCGCTGTTGGTTATTGACCGGAGAGGTGTCTCGGTCATTTCTACATAATTCTCGAACCCATAGGGTCCGCACGCTTAACGTTCGAAGACGATTTCGTATTATATGAGTTATGTGATTTGGTGACTGAATGTTGTTCGGAGTCCCAGATGAGATCACGGACATGACGAGGAGTCTCGAAATGGTCGAGAGGTAAAGATTCATATATATAGGACGATGATACTCGGACACCGGAAGTGTTTCGGTGTGTACCGGGTACATATCGGAGTACCGCGCGGGGGGGGGGGGGGCGGGGGTTACCGGAACCCCCGGGGGATTAATGGGCCTTATGGGCCATAGGAGGGGAGCACACCAGCCCACAAGGGGTGGCGCCCCCCTAAGTAAGGAGGCCGAATAGGAGGAGGAGGGGGTTCGGCCCCCCTTTCCTTCTTCCCCCTCTCTTCCCTTTTCCCCCTTCCGGTAAAAGGAAGGGGGTGAATTGGACTAGGGCCCCAAGTAGGATTCCTCCTACTTGGGGCGCCCCAAGGCAGTCCCCCTCCCCCGCCCACCTATATATACGTGGGAAGGGGGCGCCTAGAACACACACCAACAATTGTTAGCCGTGTGCGGCTCCCCCCTCCACAGTTTACGCCTCCGGTCATATTCACGTAGTGCTTAGGCGAAGCCCTGCGCGGATCACTTCACCATCACCGTCACCACACCGTCATGCTGACGGAACTCTCCCTCGACACTTTGCTGGATCAAGAGTTTGAGGGGCGTCATCGAGCTGAATGTGTGTAGAACTCGGAGGTGCCGTACGTTCGGTGCTTGATCGGTCGGAATGAGAAGAAGTTCGACTACATCAATCGCGTTGTCAAATGCTTCCGCTCTCGGTCTACGAGGGTACGTGGACACACTCTCCCCCTCTCATTGTTATGCATCTCCTAGATAGATCTTGGGTGAGCGTAGGAAAATTTTGATATTGCATGCTACGTTTCCCAACACCGCGCGCATGGGCTAGCCCAGTTGGCTCACCATTCATCGAGTCAGAAGCCAGACTCGCTGAAGGCGAGATATAGCGCGTGTTCTAGACCCCTCCCAACTCCATCGAGTCCACAATTTCAGCTTCTGGAGCGAGCTTCTAACTTCAGCCAGCGATCGAAATGTGTTCTGGAGCGACGTGGCTTCTCCCAGCGGTGCAGCCCAGCTAGGAGGCAAGAAGCCTGTTGGGCGCCCCTTTTGGGCTAGCTGGAGGCAGCCCATTTGGCAGCAGATTTTTTTACACAGTTATGATGGCTTGGGCGGATCTATAGGCGGACAAGAGATTCAGTTTCCATCAACAGTACACACCAAATCTTTGTTCAGCAAATGGATGCTCACGTTGCCGTTCGGTAGAGGGGGCTTGGCCTTCGGGCTGCTGCACCTAGCTCTGGCGGTTGTCTCTGGCATCAATGGCGTTCGGGTGAGGTCACCATTGCCATGGGGTCACTGCTCCTCACTGGTGGCGGGATTAGCGCAGCTGAGCACAGGATCCGAACGAAAAGAGGCAGGGATGGGCAGATCTGTAGGTGGACGAGGGGATCAGGCCGACGACGGGGGGTAGCGGCGATGGCGGCGCGACGGACGGCGGCGGTGAGGGTTCGAGACAGAGTTGGGGGTGAACGAGCGAAGGAGTAGGGAGCGATTCGAGAGACAGGCCCTGCTCGCTCGGTTCTGTGCGGGAGCAGTGCGAGGGCCACGCAATTCGTTTTCTTGGCCGGTGGCAATATCTCGTAAATATGGGGAACTCCAGCTTCTATTGATTCATGGAGCTCGGTTTTCCTTCCTACGCAAAAATGCACTACGGCCCAACACAGCTTCGCGATTTCAGCTTCTTGGAGCCAAAGCGTTCGGCTCCATTTTTTGTCTGAAGTTTGTGAAGCTGGGAGTTCGAGAGGTTCAGAACAGTCTTATAGGGGCGCCCTTATATTTGCTGCCCAAAGCTACTACGCTTACGTATAGGATGAGGTGGGCCAGCCTAGTTCTGGATCTATCTGTGTGATACTATTTTTTTGTCGTTTTTCTCTTTTGTGGTTTTTTGTTATGTTTTTCTCTTTTCCTTTAAGGTATAGTTTTCTCTTGTTTTTTCTTTCAGTTTTTCATTTTTTCATTTTTATAGTTTCTGTACTTCAAAGATTTTTTGTAATATATGATGAACTTTTTAAAATACAAATCTGATATTTTTAATATATGTTGAATATTTTTAAGTACATATCAAACATTTTTGTAATATGTGTTAAACATTTTTATAACATATGGTGAACACTTTTATAATACACGGTGAACTTTTTTGTATTGTATGATGAGCTTGTTTTTAAATACAAACAAAACATTTTTAAACAGATATTGGATATATGTTTTGATAAACGGTTTTTATCATTTATGCCACTGGTTGTGTCCCACTACTCAATTTTGACACTAGGAATTTCAACCGCTCAAAAATGCCATCGCTTCGTTAGACACATGCTCAAAAATGCCACTGGACAGCATTATTGTGATCTCAAATCTCTTTTGCCATGTTATAATGACATAAATACCTATGGACCAGCATGCCAGCTCTCTGTCTATCTCACTACAATAAAGTGTGGGACCTACTTGATCCCAACAACGTTCTTATTTTCCTGTAAAATTATTCGCTTGGTTACTCCTGACAAGTGGGGCCACACTTATCATTGTGAGTTAGAGAGAACTGACATGTGGGTATAGGCTTTATTTTGTCATATAACATGGTCAACGGGTTTGACGTGAAAATAACAATGTCTAATGGCATTTTTGAGCAAACATCTAACGGAACAATGGCATTTTTGAGATATCTAATGGCATTTTGAGCAAGCATCTCACGGATCGATGGCATTTTTTAGTAGTTGTAACTTCTAGTAGTGAGATACAACTAGTGGCATAAACGATAAAGATGAACTTTGTAAATATTTTACCTTTTATTTTAATGGGTTCTTATGTATTTAAAGTCCTAAAAAAGTTCAAACAATTGCGGTTTGGGAAGAAAACTGGCTAAAAACAAAAGAAAGAAAATGGCTCAATAGAGCATGTCACGTATCGCCTGAGTGGGTTGGAGGCCCATTATGCGTATCGCCTGAGTGGGTTGGAGGCCCATTATGCATATACACTATGTGAAGGCTCGTCTACTTATAAATGCTCACAAGCGTCAAGCACGAGGTCTCTTCAATAAAGGGAAAGGATTTGAAGGATGAGAGTTTGGGAGGAATTTAGGGAGCTACATTTCAGCGATTAGGGGCCTGTTTCCTGCAGCCCCCCCCCCCCCAAATAGGCAGTCCAGATCCTAGCTTGGTAGGACGCTCAAATCGTTAGTTTCCAGCGAGCCAGATTGAGTCGAGCGCAAAATGTGAAGAGTGGTACACATCGGTGCAGGGGGAATCGACATGGAGATGGCGGGAGACCAAAATCTACAGGCGCGGGATGGCGCGAGATCGGGTCCCACCCCCTATTTTACTCACTCACCTCTAGCGGTAGGACAAATCCAACCTAAGTTCTTGGCACACAACTACAGATCCGAACAACACTGACCCTCATCACTGACCGCCACTGGCCAAGCGTCACTGATGAGGGCCATCACATACCAGCACGAAAAGCGCATCAGTGATATGTATCCCTGGTCTCGGTTTGAAGGTTATCACTCACCATTCTATGAGATGACTGGTCTGTGATATGCTGTATCGATGTGCAAAAACAGCCGATTGTAATCACTGACTGATTGCTCGCTTACTCCATCTGACTCGTATGTATGTCAGGTTTTATGCGTGTGCTATTTCTATATTTTATGTAAGGACAAATACCCGCCTCTGCATTGATACGTCTCCAATGTATGTATAATTTTTGATTGTTCCATGCTATTATATTATCTGTTTTGGATGTTTTATATGCATTAATATGCTATTTTATATTATTTTTTGGACTAACCTATTAACCTAGAGCCTAGTGCCAGTTTCTGTTTTTTCCTTGTTGTTTTTGAGTTTCGCAGAAAAGGACTACCAAACGGAATAAAACCTTCGCGATGATTTTTCTTGGACCAGAAGACACCCAGGAGACTTGGAGATGAAGTCGGAGGAGCCACGAGGCGGCCACAAGGATGGAGGGTGTGCCCAGGGGGGTAGGGCGCGCCCCCTGCCTTATGCCCCCCCCGGTGACTCCCCTGACCTAATTCTTTCGCCTATATATTCACATATATTCCCAAACCACCAGAGGCATCCACGAAAATACTTTTCCACCGCCGCAACCTTCGGTACCCGTGAGATCCCATCTAGGGGCCTTTTTCGGCATCCTGCCGGAGGGGGATTCGATCATGGAGGGCTTCTACATCAACTCTATTGCCCTTCCGATAAAGCGTGAGTAGTTTACCACAGACCTAGGGGTCCATAGCTAGTAGCTAGATGGCTTCTTCTCTCTCTTTGATTGTCAATACCATGTTCTCCTCGATGTTCTTGGAGATCTATCCGATGTAATCTTCTTTTGCAGTGTGTTTGTCAAGATTCGATGAATTATGGATTTATGATCAACTTATCTATGAATATTATTTGAATCTTCTCTGAATTCTTATATGCATGATTTGATATCTTTATAATTCTCTTCGAACTATGGTTTGGTTTGGCCAACTAGATTGGTTTTTCTTGCAATGGGAGAAGTGCTTAGCTTTGGGTTCAATCTTGCGGTGTCCTTTCCCAGTGATAGTAGGGGCAGCAAGGCACGTATTGTATTGTTGCCATCGAGGATAAAAAGATGGGGTTTTGATCATATTGCTTGAGTTAATTCCTCTACATCATGTCATCTTACTTAATGTGTTACTCTGTTCTTCATGAACTTAATACTCTAGATGCAAACAGGAGTCGGTCGATGTGTGGAGTAATAGTAGTAGATGCAGAATCGTTCCGGTCTACTTGACACGGACGTGATGCCTATATTTCATAATCATTGCCTTAGATATCGTCATAACTTTGCGCTTTTCTATCAATTGCTCGACAGTAATTTGTTCACCCACCGTATTATTTGCTATCTTGAGAGAAGCCTCTAGTGAAACCTATGGCTCCCGGGTCTATTTTCCATCATATAAGTTTCCGATCTACTATTTTGCAATCTTTTACTTTCCGATCTATAAACGAAAAATACCAAAAATATTTACTTTACCGTTTGCTTAGTTTCATCTATCTCTATCAGATCTCACTTTTGCAAGTAACCGTGAAGGGATTGGCAACCCCTTTATCGCGTTGGGTGCAAGTTGTTTGATTGTTTGTGTAGGTATTGGTGCTTTGTGCGTTGTCTCCTACTGGATTGATACCTTGGTTCTCAAACCGAGGGAAATACTTATCTCTACTTTGCTGCATCACCCTTTCCTCTTCAAGGGAAAAACCAACGCAAGCTCAAGAAGTAGCATGCATCTGCTCATTCGCACAACTATATTATTAATTATCAAAGAACAATGAGCTGAAGGAAATATGCCCTAGAGGCAATAATAAAGTTGTTATTTTATATTTCCTTATATCATGATAAATGTTTATTATTCATGCTAGAATTGTATTAACCAGAAACTTGATACATGTGTGGATACATAGACAAAACACCGTGTCCCTAGTAAGCCTCTACTAGACTAGCTCGTTAATCAAAGATGGTTAAGTTTCCCAACCATAGACATGTGTTGTCATTTGATGAATGGGATCACATCATTAGGAGAATGATGTGATGGACAAGACCCATCCGTTAGCTTAGCATATTGATCGTTCAATTTTATTGCTATTGCTTTCTTCATGTCAAATACATATTCCTTCGACTATGAGATTATGCAACTCCCGGATACCGAAGGAATACCTTGTGTGCTATCAAACTTCACAACGTAACTGGGTGATTATAAAGATGCTCTACAGGTATCTCCGAAGGTGTTTGTTGGGTTGGCATAGATCGAGATTAGGATTTGTCACTCCGAGTATCGGAGAGGTATCTCTGGGCCCTCTCGGTAATACACATCATAAGAAGCCTTGCAAGCAATGTGACTAATGAGTTAGTTGCGGGATGATGTATTACGGAACGAGTAAGGAGACTTGCCGGTAACGAGATTGAACTAGGTATGAAGATACCGACGATCGAATCTCGGGCAAGTAACATACCGATGACAAAGGGAATAACGTATGTTGTCATTACGGTACGGCCGATAAAGATCTTCGTAAAATATGTAGGAACCAATATGAGCATCCAAGTTCTGCTATTGGTTATTGACCAGAGAGGTGTCCCGGTCATGTCTACATAGTTCTCGAACCCGTAGGGTCCGCACACTTAACGTTCGATGACGATTTTGTATTATATGAGTTATGTGATTTGGTGACCGAATGTTGTTCGGAGTCCCGAATGTGATCACGGACATGATGAGGAGTCTTGAAATGGTCGAGAGGTAAGGATTGATATATAGGACGATAGTATTCGGACACCGGAAGTGTTCTGGAGGGTACCGGGTACATATCGGGTCACCGGAAGGGGTTCCGGGCACCCCCGGCAAAGATATGGGCCTAATGGGCCAAGAGGGGAAATGCAGCAGCTAGCAGGGGCTGCTGCGCCCCCCATATGGGCCGCACCTGAGAGAAAGGGAAAGAGGGGAAGAGAGAAGGAAGGGGAGGGATTCGGCCTCCCCCTTCCTTCCCTCCTCCCTCCTCTTTCCTTTCCCCTCCGGTGGATATGGTAAGGGGGTGGGGCGAATTGGACAAGGCCCCAAGTAGGAGGAATCCTACTTGGGGCGCCCCTTGGCTGCTCCCTCTCCCTCCCACATATATATATGAGGGGCGGGAGGCGCCTAGAACACACGACAACATCAATTGTTAGCCGTGTGCGGCGCCCCGCTCCACAGTTTACATCCCCGGTCATATTCTCGTGGTGCTTAGGCGAAGCCCTGCGCGGATCACTTCACCATCACCGCCACCACGCCGACGTGCTGACGGAACTCATCTACTTCCTCGACACCCTGCTGGATCAAGAAGGCGAGGGACGTCATCGCGCTGAACGTGTGCAGAACTCGGAGGTGCCGTACGTTCGGTGCATGATCGGTCGGAGCTAGAAGAAGTTCGACTACATCAACCGCGTTGTCAAACGCTTCCGCTTTTGGTCTACGAGGGTACGTAGACATACTCTCCCCCTCTCGTTGCTATGCATCTCCTAGATAGATCTTGCGTGAGCGTAGGATTTTTTTTGAAATTGCATGCTACATTTCCCAACATGAGCTCCATTGCCAACCACTTCCCCTGCCCAATCTTGGATTTCCCAACGAAGTACCTTGGGCTCCCACTGTCTATTCGCAAGGTCCCCACCAATGCCTTGCAGCCTTACGTGGACAAGCTCGAGAAGGAGCTCTCACCTTGGTGGGCTTCGATGCTTTCCCGTGGTGAGCGGCTCGCCATGGTGCGGCACGTCTTTTGTGTCATGCAGACTCACATCCTCATCGCCATGGCAATTAACCCCGCAATACTCAAGCAGATGAATCGACTGGTTCGCGCGTTTCTTATGGCATGGAGGGAAGACCGTGAGTGGTGGTCACTGTCTTGTGAGCTAGGGTAGTTTGCCGCCCTATTGCTTTGGAGGCATGGGCGTCCCTGACTTGCTCCGGTCCGGGCATGCGCTTCAAGTCAGGTGGCTTTGGCTGCGCAAGACCGACCCATCGTGGCCATGGCGTCATCTTCACATTCCCTGCGCGCCTGAGGTACACGCCATATTCCGCGCTTCAACCTACTGGGAGCTCGATGATGGCAGGAGTTGCTCATTCTGGGAGGACCACTCGTTGGACGGATCGAGCATAGTGAGATTGCCCCCTTGATCCACGCCTTGATCCCTCATCGCCGACGCAAGACACGCAACGTGTGCGATGCCCTCTCCAAACTGGACTAGGTGCGGGACATCCACAGGTCGCTCGGTGCCGAGCCCTGGTGTAGTATGTGACGCTTTAGGGTAATCTACGTGACTGATAACCCACAAGTATAGGGGATCGCAACAGTTTTCGAGGGTAGAGTATTCAACCCAAATTTATAGATTCGACACAAGGGGAGCCAAAGAATATTTGTAAGTATTAGCAGCTGAGTTGTCAATTCAACCACGCCTGGAGATTAATTACCTGCAGCAAAGTGATCAGTAGCAAAGTAGTATGATAGTTTTGATAATAGTGACAACAACAATAGTAACGATAACAAGATAGCAGTAATCTTGTAGCAAGTGCAACAGTAACGATAGCAGTAGTAACTTAGCAAGAACAATATAAGATAAATTCGTAGGCATTGGATCGGTAATTTGTTGGATGATATTCATCATGTGACAGTCATAACCTAGGGCGATACGTCACTAGCTCCAGTTCATAAATATAATGTAGGCATGTATTCCGTAAATAGTCATACGTGCTTATGGAAAGAACTTGCATGACATCTTTTGTCCTACCCTCCCGTGACAACAGGGTCCAATTGGAAACTAAGGGATATTAAGGTCTCCTTTTAATAGAGAACCGGAACAAAGCATTAACACACGGTGAATACATGAGCTCGTCAAACTACGGTCATCATTGGGAGTGGTCCCGACTATTGTCACTCCGGGGTTGCCGGATCATAACACGTAGTAGGTGACTATAACTTGCAAGATCGGGTCTAGAACATAGATATAATGGTGATAATATAAACGGTTCAGATCTGAAATCATGGCACCCGGGCCCAAAGTGACAAGCATTAAGCATGGCAAAGTCATTGCAACATCAATCTCAGAACATAATGAATACTAGGGATCAATCCCTAACAAAACTAACTTGATTACATGATGAATCTCATCCAACTCCTCACCGACCAACGAGCCTACGAAGGGATTACCCACTCCCGGTGGGGAGCATTATGGAATTGGCGATGGAGAAGGGTTGGTGATGACGAAGAACGACGACCCCCCTCTCCGGAGCCCCAAAGGGACTTCAGATCTGACCTCCCGATGAAGAACATGAGGTGACGGCGGCTCCATCTCGTGAAACGTGATAATTTTTTCTCCCTGATTTTTTTCTTCGAAAATAGAATTTTATAGCGTCGGTTTCACGGTCTGCGGGGCCACCAGATGGGGACAACCCACCTAGCAAAAAGACAGATCCGGAAGAAGCAAAACCGTCACGGGCTTCCGTTGCATTGCTGCAATTGAATGATCCTAGTACTCACTCGGTAGACAGTAGGTGGAGCACCGCTGCTTGGTGCTAGTACTTTCATCACGCGAACGCTCCTGCATCAACGTCTCAAGGGCAGGGCAGTGGTACTATCCGTAGCTTTATTTGGTTTCCTTTTCGAACAGCGTCTTCTTTCAACAGTGCGGCAGCTCAACAGTGCCGCAGCAGCTTTTTTTTGAGGTAATGGGTGTGCTTCATTGATACAACAATTAAAGTTCATTACAGACAATGGACCGAATCACGTTCGGCACATCATTAACCCAAACAGCACAAGCCTCACGCACAGCTGACTTAGCAAGAGCGTGAGCAGCCCCATTACATAGACGACTAACATGCAAAAAGGAAACTGAAAGAAACTTTGACGCCAACTTCTTGATGTCAGAAACAATGGCTCCTGTCTGTGAGCGATCCAGCATAGGAGATTTAACTTTGGAAACCAGGGATGAGCAGTCCGAAGCTACTATCACCTTTTGGAAGCCGGCTTCGGCAGCAAATGACAAGGCATAGCGCATAGCAGTGGCCTCCGCCAACTCAGGTTCAGGTACTCTGTGAAAGGAGCGTCTGCTGGCCGCCACGCACTCCCTGTGATGGTCACGAATCACCACGCCTGCACCCATTTGCCCAGAATCGGAGAGGAAAGCAGCATCGACATTTATCATCACCAACCCCTCCGGCGGTGGAGTCCATTTTGGAAGAGAAACAAAGGACTCACACCTGTTGGAAGTTTTGGACTTGAAGGTGAACTGCATGATCATCTCCACATAAGCCTTAATTTTCTCAGCTACTCGTCGAGGGTGCATCATTGTTTCTCCATTACGGGCGCCATTTCTTGCTTCCCAAATGTGCCAAATGCAGACCGTAAAAACAGTAGCATCAACATCCGAAGCTTCAGTTAACCAATCCAGAAGCCATTGTCGCATATTCACAAAATTCTGAAGGTTCAGGTGAATGCTAAATTCAGTCTTCATAACTTCCCAAATTTCCTTAGCATACTGGCACAGCAGGAAGACATGATCAACTGGTTCCTCTCGGCTGCAAAACGGACAAATATATGTTGTAGGAATGGATCGTCTCTGTAGCTGAGCCCCCGTTGGCAAGCAATTATGTGCCATCCTCCATAAAATAACCTTCATCTTGTTAGGACACTGAACAGCCCATAGTTTTTTCCAACATTTTTTAACTAAGGTATGCTCGGAAGAAGCACCTCCCCCGTTTCTACTTTGGTCAGACCAAAATTGTGACGTCCGAACCAAGTTATATGCAGAGCGTACAGTGTAAATACCAGTTTTTGTATGTGGCCACGAAGCAAAATCAGCACAACCATCAACACTAATGGGAATGCCCAAAATATGTGCCGCATCATTGTCGTTGAAGAAAGTTCTCACAGCAGCTTCATCCCAGGACCGACCATCCTCCGTAAAAAGGAAGCTGACACTTTGATCTTCAGGCAGGGGGCATATTGGGAAGATAGCACCGGCTGGAGAGTGTGGAATCCAGTTATCATGCTTGAGGGAGATGCTCTTGCCATCTCCAACTCTCCACAACAATCCCTGCTGAAGCAATTTCTTACCAAACATTAGACTCCGCCATGTGTAGGACGCAGATCTCGGACAGGAAGCAGACCAAAAATCTCCATCTAGGAAGTAGCGACCTTTCAGTACACGTGCACAGAGAGAATCCGGATCAGTTAAGAAGCGCCAGCACTGCCTGCCAAGCATAGCTTGATTGAAGAGTGCCATGTCACGGAAACCCATGCCGCCAAGGTATTTCGGAGTTGACATCCATTTCCAAGATCGCCAGTGCATTTTCTTCTTGCCATTCTCCACTCCCCACCAGAAGTTGGAAATTGGGCGTCTCATTCTCTCACATATGGTCATTGGGATCTGGAAGCAACCCATGACGTATGTGGGGATGGCCTGAGCAACGGATTTTAAAAGAACTTCTTTTCCAGCTCTAGAAACAGGTTTGTCCGACCAACCATTGATGTGCTTCCATAGCCTGCCGGTAAGGAAATTAAAAGAGCTTGTAGGAGAATGGCCAACAAAGGATGGCATACCAAGATAGTTTGCTTGCAATGTTTCATCTTGAACTCCCAAGCAAAGTTTAACTCTTTGTTTTATTTGCTCGCTGCAATGTTTGCCGAAGAAAATGGAAGATTTGTTCATATTAATCTTCTGACCTGACCCATCACAATATGTTTGCAATGTAGCTTTTAGGGCTTCGGTACTTCGGACATCGCTTCGAGCAAAGAAAACACTGTCGTCGGCAAAAAGCAGATGAGAAACTGAAGGGCCCTTTCTGCCATTGCGAATGCCACATAAAACCCCATCTGTTTGTTGTCGTTGAAGCAAGCACGATAGGCCCTCCGCGCAAAGGAGAAAGAGGTATGGACTGATAGGATCCCCTTGTCTGATACCCCGTGATGGGACAAAGGGATTTGTGCAGTCTCCATTAACTCGGACAGCATATCGAACGGAGGTAACACATCTCATCACTGTCGAGACCCAATGGGGAGCAAAACCCAACTTCAACAGGATGCCCTCCAAGTAGCACCACTCCACACGGTCGTATGCCTTCATCATGTCAATTTTCAAAGCGAAGTGTGGAGTTTTGATTCGCTGCTTGCGGATGGTCTGAAGGCATTCATAAGCAATAAGCACGTTGTCTGTGATTAGCCGCCCAGGAACGAAAGCACTTTGTTGCTCTGACACTATCTCCGGCAAGAGAACCTTCAGCCTGTTAGCAAGAACCTTGGATGCTATTTTGTAAATAACATTGCAGAGACTAATTGGACGGAAATTTGTCAATGTTTCGGGGTTGCGGACTTTAGGAATGAGAACAATTATTGAGTCACAAAAACCTTCAGGGATCTCAGCACCTGTCAAGAAACCTCGCACAGCGGCACAAACATCCGTTTGCAAAAGGTCCCAATGTTTCTGGTAAAAGAGTGCCGGAAAACCATCTGGACCCGGCGCCTTCGTTGGCCCCATTTGAAACAAAGCCGTCTTAATCTCCTCATCCGAGTAATCCCGAGTAAGAAAATCATTGATGTCAGCATTTACCTTCGAGGGGACCGCATCCAGAACTGCATCTAGAGCTGCACACGGTTCAGAAGTAAAAAGATTGTTATAAAAATCAAAGACCATACCTTTCATGGCATGTGCATCCTCACAAATAGTACCATCAACCCTCTTCAAATACTTTATCTTATTTGTTCGTCTACGAGCGGAGGCTCTGGCCTGGAAAAAGGATGTATTGCGATCACCTTCACGAAGCCAATCAATCGTAGAGCGTTGGCGAGCCATAATCTCCTCCCTTTCAAAGAGCTCACACAAGCGTCGCTCAACATCCTTCTCTTCTTGTGGGACCACTCCCGAGGTATCAAACCGACGTAAATTTGCCAACCTCCTTTCTAGCTTTTTAATTTCCTTTGTAACAGAACCAAAAGAATGATGGCTCCATTCCTTAAGAGTGTTGGACATTCTGCCGAGATTCTCCCAGGTGACACTAAGGGACCTAGTCCCGCTAGTGCTTTTCACCCAAGCATCCTCCACTGTGCTAAAGTAATCCGGAGCACGCAGCCAAGCAGCTTCATACTTGAAAGGTCGCTGGACAGTTGATGTTGGAGGATGCGCAGAAAAGGAGTCCCTCTTCAAAGAAACATACAAGGCATAGTGATCAGAAGAGGTAGTGATAACATTCTCAACTCGGTAGTCCTCAAAAAGCTGAACAAAATCAGCGTTGGCGACGGCACGATCTAATCGGACCTTGACGTTTCTGCCATCATCTTGTTTATTAGACCACGTAAATTTAGGTCCAACAAAACCCATATCCAATAAACCACAGTCATCAAGACATTCCCGGAAGAGAGACATTTGAGACTCGCAGCGTTCCCGTGCCCCCAAGTGCTCATCTGCATATAGAGTTTCATTAAAATCACCAGCACATATCCAAGGACCATTCCATTGAGCTCGCAGGAACCTTAGCCTGTTCCAAAAGATATGCCTGAGTTCCCTTTTCGATTCACCGTAGACAAATGTAGCTCGCCACATCGGACCATCAGCAGGGCATACCCGAACATCAATAAGATGCGAAGAGTAGGCTAAAAGCTTGACTGACATGGATGACAAAGCATAAAGAACAAGACCACCACTGAAGCCGTCACTACTAACAGCAAAAGCAGTATCATATCCCAAAGACCACATAAAGTTTCTTGCCTTCGAATCCCTCATCTTTGTTTCAGATAAGAAGAGGAGGGAGGGACGAAATTTCTTCACCAAAAAGCGAAGCTCGCCAACTGTCGGGTCCGTCCCTAAGCCCCGACAGTTCCAACATAAAAGGCTCATTGCGTATGGCGGCGCTGCACCGCAGCCGCCGCCTGATCCGCCGATCCTGAGTTGGTCCCGGGAACATGCTGTTCCTGTGTCTTGTTCAAGTCAATGTCTATGTCTTGCTTTGAATTGCTGAAGTTTATCCACCCTTCAGCTCCATTCCAATGTGCGTGTCCCCCAAATTGCTCTCCCTGTAAGTCCAGCCCACCATGGGCATCAGTACCCCCTCCACTATTGGACGGCATCGATGGAAGCGTTGATGGGTATGTCAATTCACCAGGATCAAACGTGAAAATAAGAAAAGGATACAGAAGTTGCCACCTGAACTCCTCTGCCTGCCTTTCATTTTGGTCACTTCTGATGTCCATGAGCAGCAAAGTATTATCCTGACCAGTGCCTAGATCGTGAACATCACCTCCCGTACATCCTATAATCATTGAAGCTTTGGACTGCACACTCGAATGAGGAACAATCTTCAACGAACTCACGATTCCGCTGCAATTTTCAGCAGTCACCTCGTGTTCAACAGGGGGTTCCTCAACAGGATCCGTTGTTGATTCCCTATCTGAGACAGCCATCGAGGGACGAGGCCCAGACTGCAGCCGAATGACCAAATCACGCCCTTCCTCCATGGATTCCTCCTTGCCAACAACACCCAGGTGGCCGGAATCAAAGAAAGCCGCCGCTCGAGCCCGCATAACCTGCAAGCATCGCTCCGGGCGGCGCGAACTGCGGACTAAATGCAACATGCGGGTCCTCACCTCCTGTGGGACAATCGAATCCAGTCCAAGGCCACCAGGCGCCATCCGTAGGGAGCCAAGAAGACCACTGGGAGCAACGTCGGTGCCCCAACGAACACCTCAGGCTGACAGAGAAGAGGCGATTTACTGGGGGATTTCCTCCGTCAACAGGTTCAGGACCAAGGAGAGAAACAAGGGCGTGAGAGAATACAAGATTTGGGACGGATAGATGCCTGAATCTAAAAGGGATTTGGAAAGGGGAGGAAGAACGGAGAAGGGAACTGACAGATTGGGATAGGGGAAAAAGAGGATCCAGAAACGGGGATAGCTGAACGGGGCTGTAGATGGGGATCAGGGAGATGGAAGATTAGATGAGAATAGAGAAAGCAGGGGAGGGGATGATACGCCAAAACGCCAGTCGCCGGACAATCGCCGGAATTCGCCCAAGGCAAGTCAGATACGGCACTCTCGCCGACAAGGAGACTACCGCTAATTGTACGTGCCGCAGCAGCTCTGCGAGCGACAGCTCTGCTCCTCCTCCTTCCCCGGCGAATGGTGGGGAAAAGGCGGGAGAGGTAGGGAAGGAAGACGCCACTTCTCCACCCAGATCGAAAATCATGGCACTTTGACGGTAGTACTATACTAGCCTAATCAAAACTCCCTCATCTTATCGCATAGTGTTCTCGAAAAAAAATCTTATCGCATAGTGTAGTGCCCTTGCTCGCCGACACACTACGGACTACGCGCCGGGCGGGCCAGAAAAGCGGCTGCAGCGAGAGCGCTACGGGTGGAGGTGTGGAGCAGTTTCGCGGGTGGAAAGGTGGCGGTGAGCTAAGCCATTCTGGATCACACCCCCTTTTACTATTTTATTTCCTGCATGAAATCCCGCTGGTTTTAAGGTGGTCGGCCCACCGAGCACCGAGAGCTAGTAGCGTCGATCGCAGCTCCGCGCAATCATGCGTGTCAGCCTGTGCCTGCGCCACCGGCTAGTTTAAAACCAGAGCTGCCACTGCACCCACCCTCACTTTCTCTCTTTCTCGTCTTGCTTCCTCATCTCTTCTTCCTCCTGCCGGCCTCACTCTTGGTTGGCTGGCTCTTCTTGCTTTGCCACGAGCGGTTACCACGAAGAAGAAGGCAGAACCTAACCTTGGAGGTAAGACCTTCTCTGCTCTCTTCATTAGCGCGGGTCTTTTCCTACATGCTCGGAATTTCTCCTGGTACGCACGCTAACGCTATCAAAGTTCATGAACTGCTATCAAATCCTTGCGCCTTGAAACACACACACACACACTCTCTCTCTCTTGAGATTGAAACTCTTTTTTAACGAGGCAGAAGATCTCTAATGCTAGTAGATCCACGTTCAGATGATCAGTACAGTACTTTTGGTGTACTGTGACTAACGCTTGGTGGGATAACTGATTGCTTTGTGGTCTGTCTACCAAAGTAGGAGACGTGAAGTAGAGATCAAGGCAACGAGCGATATGCTTTCCTCTTTCTCTTTAATAAATTGACCAACTACCTAGCTACTACAGTAGCTAATAGTTGTTGATCCGGGGATATGTCGGCCGGAAAAGTAGTCAATATTCCCAGGAAATTAGGATTCTGATTCACTCACCCTCTGCTTCTCTCCTGAAAAAAAACTACTGCAAGATTCAGTTCAGGCCAAAGCTCTCTTAATTTTTCTCTGTCCTTTATGTCTATATACTGAACCAGTAAGTTTTTTAGGGAATGTAACAAACAAAAATAGTTTGGACTGTTGTTAACAAGAAATTAGTTTGGACTAATCGTAAGATATTTTTTTACTTTCAATCATCATGAGAGTTGACCTTGACTGCGACCGATGCTACAAGAAGATCAGAAAGGTCCTCTGCAAGCTTCAAGGTTAATTGCCCCGAGATCTTAAACTGTGCATCACCTTGTAGAACATACTATCAGGAGCAAATTGCAATAGAAAGATTCTTGATCCATGGACTAGACAACTCACTTCTGTTTCTGTATGCATCAACAGACAGAGAAAACATCAAGATGATCTCGTACGACGAGAAGAGCAACACGGTGACGGTGTCCGGCTCCTTCGACGCCGAGGAGGTCGCCGACAGGCTCTGCTCCGATGCTGGCAAGGTGATCACCGACGTACAAGTCGCCAGAGGGAACCCCGGCGCCAAGGTGGCGCCCAAGCAGCACGGCAAGGAGGGCCACGGCCACGGCCCCGGCCCCCAAGCGCACGGTCACGGCGGCAAGCCGGAGAAGACCAAGCACGTCAAGTTCGGCATGGACGACGACGGACGAATCGATCGGCACGGCCCTGGCCCGCAAGCGCACGGTCACGGCGGCAAGCCGGAGAAGACCAAGCACGTCCAGTTCGGCATGGAGGACGACGAACGAATCGATCGGCGCGGCCACCACGACCAAGGCCACGGACGCGGCAACGGCCACGGCGGCAAGCCGAAGGTAGTAACTACCACGGCGATGTCACGGAATGAGGCCCCGCGCGGCCAGCAGCCGGCGTCCATGACGGCCATGGCGCCGATGCGGATGCCGACGCCGGCGCCTAGCATGACGATGATGCCGCAGGCGATGGCCACGCCGTCCATCTGGCCGGCCGCCCCTGGGTGGGGGTACAGCGCACCCGCATACGGACACGGGTACGCCGGAGGGGCACCTGCCGGCGCGTACTACGGCGGGCCCGTGTACGACCACGGCGCGTACGGGGCGTACGTCGGAGGGTACGGCAGGAATCCGTACCAGCCGCAGTGCTACGAGGAGGAGCCTAGTGCTGGGTGCAGCGTCATGTGATGAACTGAACACGCACACGGAGCGCACATCAAAACCTTGCTCACTTGCTCAGTTTGTGCCTATCACGTATTCACGTTGGTGTGTGTGTTGTGAAACGATAGGCGAGTAGATACGTTTAACTCTTTCTGTGTATACCACTACTCTGTAATCTTTCCCTAGCTTGTTGTAACAACCTATATAATCCTAATCTGTAATCTTCCCCTAACTTGTTGTAACAACCTATATAATCCTAACCCGTAATCTTCCCCTAACTTGTTGTAACAACCTATATAATCCCGCACTACCAAATCCGCCCCCGTATACATCCGCAGACTCGCTCGACCGGGCAGTCCTTAAATTCCCCATGTACGTCCGCGGACTCGCCAGACCGACCGTATCTTATATCGGGCACCCTTATCTATACTACACATGTAACATACCGACCGTATCTTATATCGGGCACCCTTATCTATACTACACATGTAACATGATGAATTACTCTACGTGATCAAACAACTGACAACAAAATTGACATCAAAGATCAATCAGACAACAAAGCACATAAGCCCACTTTACATCACCCAAAAGATCACCACAATTCATCATCGGACAAGTTCTAAACCTAAACAACTAAAAAACGATAATATAATGGAGGAGGAGGATCACCACTTCCTCAACGAAATTGACGTCAAACGGACAACAAAATGCAATGCACATAAACCCATTTTAAATCATCCAAAAGATCACAACAATTCATCACCGGACAAGTTCTAAACTTAAACAACTAAAAAATGATAATACAAACGGAGGAGGAGCGGGATCACCACTTCCTCGCAGGGCCTTTGCCCTTTTGGTTGTCGGCGCAGCTGTAGGCGTCCACGGCAGGTGGTGGATCATTGAAGTCATCGAAGGTGGAGTTGTGGTCGTCATCGTCGTCGGACGAGGAGTCGGAGAGGACGATGAGCCCATTCATCCACCAGACGACCCTGTCCTGCTGCCGCTTGAGCTCGGCCACCCGAGCCGCCTCCACCGTTGCCTACACCGCGTCGCGCTCCTACTGTTCAATGGCAAGCCGGAGCGCCTTCGCGTTCTTCCTCCGTAGCCGGCGAGCATCCGTCTCCGTTGTCGTCAGCGACCAGTGGTTGACTGATGTCTACTACACAACTTGTTCCTGTAGACTCGTGTTGGGCCTTCAAGCACAGAGTTTTGTAGGACAATAGCATATTTTCCTCAAGTGGATGACCTAAGGTTCATCAATCCGTGGGAGGCATAGAATGAAGATGGTCTCTCTCAACAACTCTGCAACCAAATAATAAAGAGTCTCTTGTGTCCCCAACACAGCAAATACAATGGTAAATTATATAGGTGCACTAGTTCGGCGAAGAGATGGTGATACAAGTGTAGTAATGATAGTAGATATTGATTTTTATAATAGGAACAATAAAAAACAGTAAGGTAGCAAGTAACAAAAGTGAGCACACACGGTATTGCAATGCTTGAAAATAAGGCCTAGGGTTCATACTTTCGCTAGTGCAATCTCTCAACAATGCTAATACAATTGGATCATATAACCATCCCTCAACGTGCGATGAAGAATCACTCCAAAGTTCTTATCTAGCGGAGAACATAAGAAGAAATTATTTGTAGGGTACGAAACCACCTTAAAGTTATCATTTCCGATCGATCTATCCAAGAGTTCGTACTAAAATAACGCCAAGTTATCCTTTCCAATCGATCTATCTAAGAGTTCGTACTAAAATAACACCATATGATACACATCAACCAACTCTAATATCACCTAGATACTTCAATGTCACCATGAGTATTCGTGAGTTGATTATATGATATGCATCGAACAATTTCAGATTCATAATACTCAATCCAACACGAAGAACCTCAAAGAGTGCCCCAAGATTTCTACCGGAGTAACAAAGACGAGAAACGTGCATCAGCCCCTATGCATAGATTACCCCAATGTCACCTTGAGTGCCAAAACACACATCAAATGAATCAATATGATACCCCATTGTCACCACAGGTATTCATAGCAAGACATACATCAAGTGTTCTAAAATCCATACAAGTATTCAATCCGATAATAACGAAATCTCAAAGGGAAAACTCGATTCATCACAACAAGATAGAGAGGGGAAAACACCATATGATCCAACTATATTAACAAAGCTCGCGATACATCAAGATCATGCCAAATTAAGAACACGAGAGAGAGAGAGAGAGATTAAACAGATAGCTACTGGTACAAACCCTGAGCCCCGAGGGTGGACTACTCCCTCCTCATCATGGTGGCTGCCGGGATGATGAAGATGGCCTCCGGTGATGATTTTCCCCTCCGGCAGGGTGCCGGAACAGGGTCCAGATTGGTTTTTCGTGGCTATAGAGGCTTGCGGCGGCGGAACTTCTGATCTAGGGTTATTTCTGGGGGTTTCTGTATTTATAGCATTTTTTGGCATCGGTTTCACGCGAAGATGGGCCTCAGGGGGCCCACCACCCACCAGGGCGCGCCAGGGGGTGGCGCGCCCTGATGTCTTGTGGGCAGCAAGGGGCCCCCCTCTAGTGGTTCTTTGCTCCAGTATTTTCTTTTCTTCCAAAAAAATCATCAAAAATTTTCGTCCAATTTCGAGAACTTTTATTTCTGCACAAAAAACAACACCACGGTAGTTCTACTGAAAACAGCGTCAGTCCGGGTTAGTGTAAGTGCATCTAGTGCCCCTTAGTGATTTTGGTGTACTGAAGACTTATAGGTTAGGGACTAATGTGTTTATGAGTGTACACAGGCTCTATAAGTCTTTGAGGAGTTTGATATTTTCGAAGAAAGTCAACCCCCAAAAATGAATGTCTTCATTTGAAGACTTTGGTTTTCTTGAAGACTTTGAAAATGAGGAAATTGGAGTGACCTTGAAGATATTGATATTGATGCGAGGACTATGAAGCGTGAAGACTTTTGTTTTCATAGTTTCATTTTCCTTTCTTCGAGTCATAGGAAACACCGTACTGTTAAAGGGGGTCAAGGTAATACTAAGGAAAAATTTCCAAGTGATGCTCATCTCAAAGCCTACACATACCCAATCCTTCGAGTGAAGCCTTTGGAGATCTCATACAGTTCAGTCAATTTCTTCAGTGACAGAGACGAAGATCTTCTGGTCTCTGAGGAATTAATTCTGACTGCGGAGTTAGGAATTCGCCAGTGCTAATTGCCTATAGTGAGGAACATGATAGCCTTGAGGAATTTGAGAGCTCAAATTTCCGACCATTGCTGTGCTTCGCGCCAGCTGTCCCAAATATCTTATCCACATAACGGTCATATCATTAGGGGCATTTATGTCTTATCATGTCGGGCTGCTCCCCGACTATAAATAGACGCCCCCTTCAACCAATAGCTGGTTGGCTGCTCCGAGAGAAACTATCACTTGTCATTTAGAGCATCCCATCCTCCGAGGACTTTGAGAGAAAATCATCAGTGAGGAAAAACCCAAAACCCAAACACCTAAAACCCAAAGTGATCGAGCATCACTGAAGAGATTGTTCCTGTGTGGAACCGACGCTTGTTACCTTTGAAGACTGTGCATCTTCCAAACGGTTAGGCATCAAGGTCTAGAGCATCCAAGATGAATTGTGGATCACCGAGTGACCAAGTCTGTGAAGGTTTGGAAGTCACCTGAAGACTTACCACGAGTGATTGGGCAAAGGTCTGTGTGACCTTAGCTCAAGGAGAATACGGTAAGGACTGTGTGTCCTTTGGTTTAAATACCAAGCCGCTCCAACCAGACATACAACTGTCACAACAGTTGGAACTAGTCTACCAAATCACTGTCTTCACCGAGCTACTGGTTCTATTTCCTCAGCCCTTTCATTTCCTTGCTTATGTGTTGATGAAATTGATCGTTACTGTTTGAAGACTTTGACTGAAGACTTTCTCAATTTCCCCAATCCTATTTCTCCAGTCGTCTTGTATTCTGCCGGCTTATCCTGTTTACACGCTACATGTGCTCTGTGTATGTTTCATTTCATCATGATGACTATGCTACTGTCTTTTTATGCATGCACCTAAGTACTTATTCCGCTGCTTGTAGTTCGTCACTTAGCAAATTCCTCAAGTAGTATTTCCTCAGTGAAGAATTTGTAAAAATCGCCTATTCACCCCCCTCTAGTCGATATAACACACTTTCAGTTAGTTCCATTCAAATCATACCAAAACCATATAAAATTATTGTAAACATGGCATGAATACTTCATAAATTATAGATACGTTGGAGACGTATCATTGACCCAAGCGAGGAGCCGATCATTCTCGTCGGCACCGCCGGCAGCCTACGGCGACGGCGCACGGATTGCTCTGCTGGGTCCCTCTCCCTTGCCCGCTACCTCTTGCGGCGGGCGGCGCACGCCTCCGATTTTGGCGTGCTCGTCCGAGTCGGTGGAGCGGGGACTAGCACCCACCGCTGCTCTTGTGGGGCAGTGGCCGGTGGGCGAAGGGGACATAGTGGGGGAGGAGTGGAATGTGCAGTCTTCATGGAGCTGCGCGCAGGTGATGTCAACTACGTAACTTTTATTCTTGTAGACGTTGTTGGGCCTCCAAGTGCAGAGTTTTGTAGGACAACAGCAAATTTCCCTCAAGTGGATGACCTAAGGTTTATCAATCCGTGGGAGGCGTAGGATGAAGATGGTCTCTCTCAAATAACCCTGCAATCAAATACAAGAAATCTCTTGTGTCCCCAACACACCCAATACAATGGAAAATTATACAGGTGCACTAGTTCGGCGAAGAGATGGTGATACAAGTGTAGTATGGATAGTAGATATAGGTTTTTGTAATATGAAAATATAAAAATAGTAAGGTATCAAGTGATAAAATGGAGTACAAATAGTATTGCAATGCTTAGAAATAAGGCCTAGGGTTCATATTTTCACTAGTACAATATCTCAACAGTGCTAATATAATTAAATCATATAACAATCCCTCAACGTGTGACAAAGAGTCACTCCAAAGTTCTTATCTAGCGGAGAACATAAGATAAAATTGTTGTAGGTATGAAACCACCTTAAAGTTATCTTTTCCGATCAATCTATTGAGCCATCCCTATAAGTGTCACAAACAACCCTAGAGTTCGTACTAAAATAACACCATATGATACGAATCAACCAACTCTAATGTCACCTATATGCTCCAATGTCACCACAAGTATCCGTGAGTTGATTATTCGATATGCATCAAAGAATCCCAGATTCATAATATTCAATCCAACACAAAGAACCTCAAAGAGTGCCCCAAAGTTTCTACCAGAGAATGTAGGACGAAAATGTGTATCGACCCCTATGCATAGATTACCCTAATGTCGATAATCTGCAAGTTGAATACCAAAACATATATCAAGTGAATCAATATAACACCCCATTGTCACCACGAGTATCCACATGCAAGGCATACAACTAGTGTTCTCAAATCCAAAAAGTATTCAATCGTATACTAGTGAAACCTCAAAGGTAAAAACTCAATTCATCATAACAAGATAGAGAGGGAGAAACACCATATGATCCAGCTATATTAACAAAGCCCATGGTTACATCAAGATCGTGTTGGATCAAGAACACGAGAGAGAGAGAGAGAGAGAGAGAGAGAGAGAGAGAGAGAGATCAAACACATAGCTACTGGTGCATACCCTCAACCCCGAGGGTGAAGTACTCCCTCCTCGTCATGGAGACCGCCGGGATGATGAAGATGGCCTCCGGTGATGATTTCCCCCTCCGGCAGGGTGCCGGAAGAGGGCTCCGATGGAGATAACTTCGGTATAGAGGGTTGCGATGGCGGAACAACTCATCTAGGTTAAGTTTTGGAGGTTTCTCAATATATAGGATTTTTCAGCGTCGGTTTCACATCCGAGGGTGCCTGAGGGTCCCACAAGCTCGGGGGGCGTGCCCCGGGGGGCGCCCCAGGCTTGTGGCTCCCTCTACCACTCCCTAGTCCATCTTCGGTGCTCCATGGGTCTCTTTTGGTCCATAAAAAATCACCGTGAATTTTTAGCCCATTCCGAGAACTTTTATTTCTGCACAAAAAACAACACCATTGTAGTTCTGCTGAAAATAACGTCAGTCCGGGTTAGTTATATTCAAATCATATCAAAACCATATAAAATTGTTATAAACATGACATGAATACTTCATAAATTATAGATACGTTGAAGACGTATCAGCATCCCCAAGCTTAATTCCTTCTCGCCCCCGAGTAGGTAATTGATAAAAGAAATAAGTTATGAAGTGTGAATGCTAGCATAGTGCATAAGTTTGACTAATGATAATTTCAATAACTTTTCCTAGAATCATAAACAACAACTCTCTCTCATAAAACTCATCATGATCAAGTAGCAATCAATTCACATGTTATGGTTTAAACAATATATTATCTGGAAACTTAACAAGCTATGTTCTTAGTCACCATACAATTTCAATGCACCTTATTTTCAACAAAGTCTAAGTAAAAGCTACTCATACTCAATTATCATATAGTCTTCTATGATCGCTAGTACTTAAAGCATATTTTTAGAACAAATAGCATCCATCGAGCAGAGAGAAAGATAGGGGCTTAATGTTTCGCCTCCCAACTCATTTATCATAGAGATAATTGTCAACAATAATAGTTCATGATCAAATATATTTGAATAGCCATATGTGCCTGGATCTTTCCCCAACACATAATGCTTGCCAACTAAAGAATAGGTTGGAATAAGAAATTGACTCAACAAAAAAAATAACAGAAAAAGTAAAAGATAAGCCCTTCGTAGAGGGAAGCATGGATTTGCAAAGGTGTCGGGGCTCATTGCTTAAAACAGAGATGAATACATTTTGAGTGGTGTGCTTTTCCTGTCAACGTCACAACTAAGCACTACTGTAGGATGCTGCTAACGCGACACTACGATCAGAGACCCTTCGAAGAAACTGTGTGCGATGCATTAATCATAAACGGTGATGTAAAAACCCCATCAAAAAAGATGCAAAATGTTTGCGATGAAGGATACTTCAAACACGGTTCAAATTTTAGTTGCATGTGCGATGCGGGGCATACGGTTCAGTTCAATGAACTGTTTGCGATGAGGCAGAAGAATAGAAATGGGCAGCCAGATCAAGGTATGTGCGATTGACGACATACAATTCCCTCAGATAAACTATTTGTGATGAGGTGGAACAACAAAAACGGGCAGCCAGATGAAGGTGTGTGCGATATACGGCATACAGTTCACTCGGATGAACTGTTTTTGATTAGGCAACACAAAAGAAATGGTCAGCCAGATCAAGGTGTGTGCGATATATGGCATACGGTTCACTCGGATGAACTGTTTTCGATTAGGCAACGCAACAGAAACATCCAATTACATAGGTGGCTAGTACACACATGACATTTCCACACACCAAAGTAAACTATTACATGCATAATTAACTAGGATAAACGATCATCTGATCATCATCTACTTCTTGTGATGCTTGCCGCCACTGCTCTACTAGGATAAACAGAACAATATTCTTTACTATGAATAGTGTGCTCTGTTGGGCACACAAGTATATGGATCATAGCCTTGGGCGAGCAATGTGCCCGCACGCGTCGTGCTAGCTCGATGTTTCTTCTATGCTAAGTTTCCATTAATTGATGGCATTTTATGAACATGCCACCGTTTCCCGCCATTTCCTCACCGGTTTCCCACCGCCACCCAGCGATATTGCGCATAAACCTAGGCGGCGCGCGACGCACGGAGGAAACAAGTGCTGCCTGTAGCACATCCACCTTTTCCAAGCATGCCAACCCACCAAAGCGCCACCTC
Organism: Thinopyrum obtusiflorum; assembly: GCA_036873465.1. Classification (NCBI taxonomy): domain Eukaryota; kingdom Viridiplantae; phylum Streptophyta; class Magnoliopsida; order Poales; family Poaceae; genus Thinopyrum; species Thinopyrum obtusiflorum. The sequence goes on from JAAAWM010012000.1 coordinate 103,176, forward strand.
TGCCATCAACCTCCTCGACGAGGAAAAAGAGAAGGCGCCATGGCCCGTCGAGGCTGAGGCGCTCCCTGGCAACGTGATGGACGACGCCGTGATGCGCGTCATCGCCAGGGTTGAGCAGACCCTTGGCGCATGGCGCTTCAGCGCCACGGATCAAGATAGGCATGTCAGCGCCGAGAGGCTGCATCTCGCTGCACAACATGATCGATGGCGCGCCGCAGAGCAAGCTAGGTGCGCCCGCACCGATAGGTTGCGGCTCGCTGCACAGCGAGACTGTTGGAGTGCCGCAGAGCGAGAGGCGCGGCGTGCCGCACAGCAAGAGCGGATCCATCGACGCTTGCCTGCTGTCGACAGGGCGTCGCAGCTGGGTACATGATACGTCTCCATCGTATCTATAATTTTTGATTGTTTCATGCCAATATTATACCACTTTCACATACTTTTGGCAACATTTTATATGATTTTTGGACTAACCTATTGACCCAGTGCCCAGTGCCAGTTCCTGTTTGTTGCATGTTTTTTCTTTTGCATAAAATCCATATAAAACAAAGTCCAAACGTGATAAAAATTTACGAAGAATTATTTTGGAATATATGTGATTTTGGGACTTGGAATCAACGCAAACGGGGGCCCATAGTGACCACAACCCACGAGGGCGCGCCGGGCACTCCCTGGCGCACCCAGGTGTCTTATGCGCTCCTCGTAAGTCGGTTGTGGCCCTTCTTCAGGTGCAAGAAAGATAATTTATGGAAAAAAAATCATGTAAAAATTTCAGCACAATTGGAGTTACGGGTCTCTGGGAATTTAAGAAACCGTGAAGGGCCAGATCTGGGGAACGCGAAACAGAAGGGAACAGAGAGGGAGATCCAATCTCGGAGGGGCTCCCGCCCCTCTGCCGCCATGGAGGCCATGGACCAAAGGGGGAACTCTCCTCCCATATAGGGGGGAGGCCAAGGAAGAAGAAGAAGGAGGGGGGCTCTCTCCCCCTCTCTCCCTGTGGCGCCGGAGTGCCGCCGGGGCAAGGATCGTGACAGCGATCTACATCAACAATCTTGCTACCATCAACACCAACTTTCTCCCCCTCTATGCAGTGGTTTAACACCTCTTCTCCCCGCTGTAATCTCTACTTAAACATGGTGCTCAACTCCATATATTATTTCCCAATGATCTATGGTTATCCTATGATGTTTGAGCAGATCCGTTTTGTCCTATGGGTTAATCGTGATCTTGGTTGGTATGATTGTATATTTTATTTATGGTGCTGTCCTACGGTGCCCTCCATGTCGCGCAAACGGAGGGGGCCCCCGCTGTAGGGTGTTGCAATATGTTCATGGTTTGTTATTGTCAGTGTTGCGGGGGTGACAGCAGCCTAAACGCTGATAAGTGGGTTATGGCGTATGGGAGTAAAGAGGACTTGATACTTAATGCTATGGTTGGGTTTCATGACCTTAATGATCTTTAGTAGTTGCGGATGCTTGCTAGGGGTCCAATCATAAGTGCATATGATCCAAGTAGAGAAAGTATGTTAGCTCATGCCTCTCCCTCATAAAATTACAAGAATGATTACCGGTACTTGTTATCGATTGCCTAGGGACAAATGCCTTTCTTGTTGACAAAAGCTATCTACTTTTATTACCTTGCAATTTATTCGTAGTTTTATTCTCACAAAGTACTCGTAGTTTTATTCTTGCAAAATAGTTCCATACTTGTTTTAGGTAAAGCAAACGTCAAGTGTGCGTAGAGTTGTATCGGTGGTCGATAGAACTTGAGGGAATATTTGTTCTACCTTTCACTACTGCAGGATGCTGCTAACGCGACACTACGATCAGAGACCCTTCGAGAAACTGTGTGCGATGCCATAATCGCAAATGGTGCTATATGAAAACTGTCAGAAATGTGTAAAACGTTTGCGATGACGGATGCATCAAACACGGTTCAGGTTTTAGTTGCGTGTGCGATGAAGGGCATACGGTTCAGTTCAATGAACTATTTGCGATGAGGAGGAACAAAAGAAACGGGCAGCCAGATGGAGGCGTGTGCGATACACAGCATACGGTTCACTCGGATGAACTGTTTGTGATTAGGTAACACAAAAGAAACGGTCAGCCAGATCAAAGGTGTGTGCGATATACGGCATGCGGTTCACTCGTATGAACTGTTTGCGTTGAGACATGAGAACAGAAATGGTTCAACTTAACAAGATGTGTGTGATACGCGGCAAACAGGTCTGTAATCAGAAATGTGTCTGAAGACCGATAAGAACACAGATGGTTGCTGCTAATAAGACGTGTGTGTTGTGAGCAAACGATTGCTGGTATACAATTGTGAGTGATTGATGAAAACATCACCTACGGGTTCCATTGTTTAGTCCGTGTGCGATGTGATTTTCTTTGTCTGCACACCATCTACGCTCTATCTACAGAGCATCAACATATATACTTAAAAAGACAGCATTGCATAACCAAATTAAGCATACAATTACACAAGTGACTACACACATAACATTTGCACACACCAAAGTAAGCAATTACATGCATACTAAAGTAGGAGAAATGAAGATCTAATCATCTACTTATTGTTGCGACGACGCTTGCCATTGCTCTGCTTCCGGCTAGATCCCTGGCCGTTTTGGGGAAGGAGGGACTTCCTCATGTCAACGATCCGCCGGTACATGTCGTAGCTCGTGTACGCCTCCTTGGCCACGTACACGATGTGAGCTTTGTCGAGTTTCTCCATCCAGGCCGAGTGCCAGGAATGCTTGTCCTTGTTGCATGAATCCTTCATGTCTCTGTAGTAGGGGTCGATGATGGCCTCGGCGAGGTGAACCAGTGAGTCCTTCTCATGCTCCTTGCTGCCCCAGATCTTGTATTGGCCCTGGATGTCGACAAGATTCTGGCAGGCGATGCCCGAACTCTCGAGCGCCTTTACATCGTTGGTGATGTCCATCGTAGCGAACATGTAGTGGGGGCTATTGACAAACCTAGCGAAACGCTCGCAAGACCTTGTGGCCAGGCAGTAGTGGTAGACAAGGACATGGTGGCGCACGCACATCTGGGCGACGGCGACCTTAGGATGAGACCCAACACGAGCGCGGGTGTACTCGAGGTCGAGCCCGACCACCTTGTACTTCTCCTCGGCAAGCAACAGCTCCATGATGTGGATGGAGTGCTCCGCCCAGACCGGGTCGTTGGTGTACACCACCAAGAGGTCCATGAACCTTCTGTGGGTGTCCACCACGGCACGCATGGTGAACCGCTGCTCGTCGTCGGCAGCCACTCGGAGCGCCATTGGAGCCATGCAGGATACCCTCTAAGAATTTCTTGTGGTGGGTGTGCTTCTTGCAATGGTGGGGCGCGATCGAAAGGTTGAAGAGACACAAGGGTAGGTTAAATGGCCGCTGTAATAATAAATGGGGGCCGGCCGGCCTGTAATCGTCACGTCTTGTCACGGCGTTCATAGCGGAGGATTCCAGAATCCAGTGCACGCTTGACAACACCGCACCCCAGGCGTGGACACTCGAGTGTGATAATTAATTCTGCGCTCTACAGTGCACACAGTGGAAGAAACCAACTGTGTGCAATAATGTCGAAGATCGTAGTCGAGTTAGCTATACAGATCATGTGCTGTGAGATCGACAAGGTAAACTGATTCGAGAATGGCCCCCCCCCCCCCCCCCCCCCCCCCCCCCCCCCCCCCCCCCCCCCCCCCCCCCCCCCCCCCCCCCCCCCCCCCCCCCCCCCCCCCCCCCCCCCCCCCCCCCCCCCCCCCCCCCCCCCCCCCCCCCCCCCCCCCCCCCCCCCCCCCCCCCCCCCCCCCCCCCCCCCCCCCCCCCCCCCCCCCCCCCCCCCCCCCCCCCCCCCCCCCCCCCCCCCCCCCCCCCCCCCCCCCCCCCCCCCCCCCCCCCCCCCCCCCCCCCCCCCCCCCCCCCCCCCCCCCCCCCCCCCCCCCCCCCCCCCCCCCCCCCCCCCCCCCCCCCCCCCCCCCCCCCCCCCCCCCCCCCCCCCCCCCCCCCCCCCCCCCCCCCCCCCCCCCCCCCCCCCCCCCCCCCCCCCCCCCCCCCCCCCCCCCCCCCCCCCCCCCCCCCCCCCCCCCCCCCCCCCCCCCCCCCCCCCCCCCCCCCCCCCCCCCCCCCCCCCCCCCCCCCCCCCCCCCCCCCCCCCCCCCCCCCCCCCCCCCCCCCCCCCCCCCCCCCCCCCCCCCCCCCCCCCCCCCCCCCCCCCCCCCCCCCCCCCCCCCCCCCCCCCCCCCCCCCCCCCCCCCCCCCCCCCCCCCCCCCCCCCCCCCCCCCCCCCCCCCCCCCCCCCCCCCCCCCCCCCCCCCCCCCCCCCCCCCCCCCCCCCCCCCCCCCCCCCCCCCCCCCCCCCCCCCCCCCCCCCCCCCCCCCCCCCCCCCCCCCCCCCCCCCCCCCCCCCCCCCCCCCCCCCCCCCCCCCCCCCCCCCCCCCCCCCCCCCCCCCCCCCCCCCCCCCCCCCCCCCCCCCCCCCCCCCCCCCCCCCCCCCCCCCCCCCCCCCCCCCCCCCCCCCCCCCCCCCCCCCCCCCCCCCCCCCCCCCCCCCCCCCCCCCCCCCCCCCCCCCCCCCCCCCCCCCCCCCCCCCCCCCCCCCCCCCCCCCCCCCCCCCCCCCCCCCCCCCCCCCCCCCCCCCCCCCCCCCCCCCCCCCCCCCCCACATCACCTCGATATATAGCTTCTCCAGGCACGGAAAGCATCTCAGGAAACTGACAACTTGCTCCAGGTCGGGCCCGATAGATTCTAGTGCCAAGACCTTCACACAACATAGGGATTGGTATCAGTCACACATTTAGGAAAGAAAGTGAAAGGGGAGGGCAGCCTAATTTCTAGAATAGGGCTGCGGGCAGGAGGGCTTTGTTTGTGCAATCTTGCTCGCAACACCCTCTCCTCCGGCGAACCTGCGATCGCCGCCTCTAACTGGCAATGTAGTCAATGAACAAAAGTTTCGTTTACCACTGGGGTTCTTCATATGCACAGTCAGCTCAGGTAACGTCCAGAGGTGTTAATACAAAGCAAGAATTGGATTCTAAGTATTGCCATTTCGTGTTCAGAAGTCTGAAGCACATCATTTGCGGGAAGCAGTGAGGAAGAAAAGCGTATTCATCGTTCTAGCTGTAAACACAGTTTCTAGTTTGACTGAATGAGAGTCATGCAATAGGCATCAGTAGGGAGTGCGAAAGCAAAAGCTAAGTGATCGGACTAACACAAAGTGCATTTCTCCCGGGTAAGCTTATGTTCCTGATATCTGATACCTATGTTTGCTCCTTATTTTATTAATAATTGATCCAATTTATATGAAAAATACGTAGGTTGAAGAAGTTATCAAGAAAAATGATTGGGATCTTTCAATATGCTATTCTTGATATCATGTTTTTTATTCTTGATCCTATCAAGTATGGTGCGCAGTTTCGGGGCCAAGCTTGTCGGAATCATTTTCTGAATGACAGATGAACAAACATCTTCAAAATTAGAAATAATGTTAATTTGTAGAAGGAGAGGTAGAAGGCGGCTGTTGTACCTGAACGGGTGTGGATCCAATAACAAGTTCGGAGTATTTGTCAGACGAGTAGCCCACCACTGTCAATTTCGGCGCAGAAATGACATTGATTCTTGTTGGAACTTCTTGATCAACTACAAGTAATCTCTCAAGTGCAGGTGTGTCCTGGATGACCATACCGTGGTCCACCTTTTGTGATGTCTTCCTGTCGCACCAGCAACACACATAAATAGTCCGGAGAGTCATGGAGGTGATGTGGAAGGTACTCAACCCATTGATCGCCTGAAGACGAAGGTACTCGAGTGCAGTACAGCCACGGAGCAGGCGCTCCATGTCACCCTTTGAGAGGCAGACGATGACGAGCTTGAGGTGCTTCAGTCGTGGTAGAATAAGAGCGGGCGCGTCATTAAGGGGCGGGAAATGGCAGTTCCTGAACTTGGCGACGCGCAACGTGGGTGCGAGACGGAGTGCGGACGTTGGCAGCGACCGCATATGCCCATCATCAAAAGTGAGCTCCCCGAGCTGATCTAGGGCGGGGGATCGGAACCAGTCGTCAAGCTTGGCTCGGTCCTTGCCGTTGGAACGGAACTTGCCCATTCTAAGGCCTTTGGTTGGGCCAAGGTGACTGCCGAGGATCTTGGAGAACGCATCCAAGCTTTTGCGATAGCCATGGCAGAGCTCGTGGGTGTCGATGAGTTTGAGAGGGCTGGAGTTCCATAGGGGGCGCCACCGCCGGGAAAGGAGGGTTGTCCGCGCCCCATATTTGATTGGGAGGAGGGAGATGATGACTCTCAACATATCATCGGGGAGGCTGCTGATTAAGTCTAGGCCTGCTGGAGTCGCTTGCGGTTCTAGCTCGCCCCGCCTCCGCTTGTTGGCAGCCCCGTTCTCCACCTCCGGAGTCTCCTTGTCAGCGGCGCTTTCTGATAGAAATGGGAGTACATGGAATATTTAGTTAAAATAGGGCAATAAAAAAGTGTATTGGTAACTAGAAGTTATTAGGTAGGAATATAGTAAGATAAGGGAATAACAATTGGTTGCTTAAATACTACACAATTCATTTGACATTGCTGGGTAAGTCAACATATGCAGATAGTTGAAAAGAAAACTTACTTCGAACAAAGTCTGGAAGGATGATTTTGTCGGGGAAGTTAGCATATATCTCATGACCAGGCCCTTCTATGTGCAGTGCAATTTTAGTGCCAGCTTTCAGTACATAAAACTTTGCAATTTCATTCCAAAAGCCAGTGCCAAAATAGGAGTCACCACATTCATCAAGTCTTACAGTAGCAACGATTGTAAATCCATGGTTTGTGCGAAGTATGACATTCGTGGAGCCTTGATGTATGTAAAGGGAAAAATTGTGCACTACATAATCTGTTGCATAGTGAGGGATGTCCTGCAGAAAATGGTAGGGTTGTTAAAGAAAATATGGTAACATGCAAATATGGGCCCAAATTGAAAGAACCGTACAACAGTTGAAATCGAAGGACAAAAGTATATAATTAAACAGATAGGGTAAACATGATGTCATGGAAATATGAGAGTAATCGAAAGAACAATACATCATTAATTTGCCTAATATAGAAAGAAGAGGGGGAAAAATCCCCTTTGACGTATATGGTGCATGTGGCACCTTTTATCCAAATGTAGCAATATTTAGAATATGTTCAGGAAAGTAGGCCATGCCAACCGATTTAGGGTGAGATTGAACATACCGCGCGAGTCCTCAAGTTATCTGGTACGATGAGATGTAATCTCTGGCGGCGGTCGCCAAGTCCTGAAGTATCGGCGAACTGTACATTCTATGAATGAAAGAAAACCCTCAAATCAGCTCGAATAAAAATGAATTCACGGCGATTTCCGCCGGGTGATTAAAGGAGGCAGATGAACTGGGATAAGAGATGAGATAATATCTCGTTAAATTAGTTACCTTGTCATCCATGAGAAAGAACCCTCAGTACGATAGATTCCCCAACCGAGCGGAGCTGGGTCGACCGCGAGCAGTGTCGAGAAAGTTGATGGCGATAGGCGGCGGTAAGCGGAAGTGGCGAAATGCGGTGGGCTTTGCCGGCAGCCTGGCGGCGGCGGCAGGTGTCGAGCTAAGTGTTTACCGCCGCGATAGGCGGTGCCATGGCATAGACGCGGATGAGCTTGTGCAGGTGTGAATGGGGAACGTACCGGAGGGGCCGAGGTGGGTGGAGGGCGGGGTGAGGGTTTTTGTGACGTGGGGATGGTGAGGGTTTTCTTTTTTCTTTTTTGAATTGGGTGGTGAGGGTTTTCTGTCCCACAAAGAATTTTGGGGGTGACGGTTTGCTAGAGCGAACCGTGTGTGATTGACGCAGTAGGCAAAATGATAGTCATTGCACACGGTTCCAATTTTGGGAACCGTGTGTGATTGACGTACTACCTCCGTCCTGGTTTATTGGTCCCCCGTTGTAATTTTTACCAAAATTTGGCGAAATATTTAACATACTCAGACATAGATAATAAGCGTACATGTACATAAGCATAGTTCAACCATAAGTACATAGTTCAACCGTCATTAAGCATACTCAAGCGTACATTCCCTTCGTGCCGACACGAGGGAGGGGGGCTGCTAGCTACTTCGCACTTTGCTAGGTGAACCTCGGTTGGGGGGGGGCATGCATTCATAGCTTAGGAATCCCCCCCCCCCCCCCCCCCCCCCCCCCCCCCCCCCCCCCCCCCCCCCCCCCCCCCCCCCCCCCCCCCCCCCCCCCCCCCCTGCCGACACGAGGGAGGAGGGGGGTTGCTAGCTACTTCGCACTTTGCTAGGTGAACCTCGGTTGAGGGGGAGGGGGCATGCATTCATATATAGCTTAGGATTCCCTTCGTGCTGACATGAGGGAGGAGGGGGGCTGCTAGCTACTTCGCACTTTGCTAGGTGAACCTCGGTTGAGGGGGAGGGGGCATGCATTCAAAGCTTAGGATTCACTTCGTGCCGGCACGAGAGGGTGGGAGCAAGCAATACCATGCGCTTTGCGAGAGAGGTGCCACATCGAAGTTGCATTTGGTATTTGACCCTCTCCCGCGACATTTTTCGCCAAATTTATGAACATTAGACAAGTCGGATGACGCAACAGACACGGTTCACTCAAACTAACCGTGTGCCATGCCGGTGCACCTGTCACGCACACATCCGCACAGTACATTGGGCTCCACGAGGCTCCCCCTCTCAAAAATATCTGCCCGCCTCGAGGGTTTTTTTGTTTCATAACACATAGTTGTTATCTCCGGACCGTGTGCGATGTTTCTTGTTCCCAATCCCGCCTACATCAAAAATATCTGCCCGCCTCAAGGGTTTTTCTTTTTCATAACACACGGTTGTTATCTCCGGACCGTGTGCGATGCACTATCATCAAAATTTTCAATAGCCCGGCATTTCACTCCCGCGTAGTAAAATTTTTAGTACCCGCGTCATTTCCTCAAACACCCCGCGCCCCCCCTCCACACACACACACACACACACCAAAACCTCCTCGGGCGTGCGCGCGCGTGCACACACACACACACACCCTCCCTCGCTCGAAACCCTAGCAAAGTCCCCGCTACCGCCGCCGCCGCCGCCGCAAGGCCTCCATTGTCAACATCTGCCGGTTTGCCCGTGCAGCTTATCCAACGATCTTCATACCCAGGCCGCCCTGAGTTTCTTAGATGACGCCTGCCAAACGCCCCCTTTCCCACAGATCCCCATCCCCATCCCCATACCCCACTCCAGAGCGTCGCAGCCTAAGCTCGGCTAAGCTTCTCGTGGAGCTCGACGAGCAACTGGCCCAAAAGAGGTGTATAGCGGTCTCTTCGCCCGATGTCGCCGAGGAAGCTGACGACCATTACTGGCGGCAGGTACTCAAGCAGTGGGCTAGAGTATGCGAGCATGTCTCGTCTGCCGGCTACGACATCGAGGTCATCGACAGCGACGCCCTGAGGTGGGCTGTGTCACAGGTTAAGTGGCCCACCCCCAACCCCTCGGGTTCAACCACCGTCGATCTCATCCATGGCCCCGCCGCTGATCTCCTCTGGCTCGCTATCAACAATTTGCCATTCTACATCGCCATCGAGCCCCTTTTGTCATTTCTGAAGGACATGTTCTGCGACGCTGGCTTGGGATCCACAGCTTCCAAGTCAGACCTCATTGACGGCGACCACGAGGAGGGCACCCTCTCCGGCTCTTCCAAGGGGAAAGAGCCCATCTGCTCTCCCAAGGGGAAAGCGCCCGTCTGCGACATCAGGGAGGGCACCCTACATCCGTGCTCTTCCAAGGGGAAGGAGCCCATCTGCGACAACATGGAGCGCATCTAGGGTCCGTGCTCTTCCCACGGGAACGAGCCCATCTGTGACAAGTGAGGAAACCCATGATTTGTTTATTTCAGTTGTTCACAATGTGATGCTCTATATGTGCAATTATTTACTGTGCAGTACATTTCATCAATCCATTTTTAAACATACCGATAGGAATGCATATATTTGCTTGCTGTTAAGCCTGTTATAGCTAGCATATGCCTCTCTTAAAGTTTTTTGATTGTTCGGTTGTTTGTAGTTAGCATATGTTCAGTTTCAAATGCTATCTTTGGTTGTTCGTAGTATGCCTTGTTTATTCTAGTTATTCACAACGTGATGTTCTATATGTGCAAGTATGAACTGTGCAGTTCAATTTCACCAGTACTAGTTTCAACAATACCACTATGAATGATTACAAGGAGGGCACCCTCTCCGGCTCTTCCCCCCCCCCCCCCCCCCCCCCCCCCCCCCCCCCCCCCCCCCCCCCCCCCCCCCCCCCCCCCCCCCCCCCCCCCCCCCCCCCCCCCCCCCCCCCCCCCCCCCCCCCCCCCCCCCCCCCCCCCCCCCCCCCCCCCCCCCCCCCCCCCCCCCCCCCCCCCCCAACAATACCACTATGAATGATTACATTTGGTTGCTGGATCTTGTAGTTAACACGCCTTTCCATTTTTATTTAACCATAACCAGTGTACTTAGACTGGCATAATACCAGTTTGAATGACCATGTTTGCTTGTTGTTAAATGTTAGGCCTGTTGCAGTTAGCACACCTTTCCACTTGTTTTGCTTTACTAGCGTGCTTAAACCTGCACACTGAAGCTATCTTTTGGAGATTATTTTGTCTGCCATGTGTAATTTTGGTTGATGTTTAGCCTGTTGTGCTTAACATGCTTCTTGATGTACCTACACAGGACAATTTTGGGAACGACTGCTGTTTTCCATCGAGGTTAGTTTCATCCCATGGCTTATATCTGCTCACTACTCAGGATATCTGTAGCTGGTACCATATAGGCCGGCGGCTGATAAGGGACTAATCGGTGAATCAGGCTTTTAACTGAATATATCATCAACCCATTTTTCCTTAGGTTAACTAGGGCCATATGTAATATATCTGAGGCTACATAGCAACATGCACTGTACTTAATGTCTAAATATGCAATCCTAGGCTACATAGCAACAAGGAAGAGTGTTACATTAATGTTCTAATGATGTCTAGATATACGTAGAAGAGCAGCAACAGCAACAGCAACAACACAGCCCTGTTTGGATACTCAACTTAGCTAGAGGTTAGAGTTAGTTTCTAGCTCATTACTAACCCTGAACTAACTTCATCCAAAGAGTTGTTTGGATGGCAGGGTTAGATTGACAATAAATGCACTAGGAGAACTAGCTCCAATTAGCACCTCTTGGGTTGGATACTAGTTTTTTGGGTGGGTTATAGATACAACTAGCTCAAACTAGCCCTCATGTTTAGATATACTTTAGGGCTATTTGAGCCCGAACTAGCTCAAACTAACTGTAACCCGTGGATACAGCAGCAGATAATTTTTAAGAACAAACTAAACTCCTTCCGGCCCATAATATAAGATGTTAATTCATCTAATATGTGAGTATATTGGATGTTATAAGATACTCCCTCCGTTCCTAAATATTTGTCTTTTTAGAGATTTCAAATGGACTACCACATACGGATGTATATAGACATATTATAAAAGAGTGTTGTACTACATCATTGTGCCATTGCTGTTTAGCTTCTAATATTAACTTGGTGCTTTTAGGTACATATGTCATTGGTAAAGATCCGCGTTTCGACCCTTTCTGCGTATGGGGCAATGAGATATCGATGAACCAGCATCAAGTGAGGAAGCTGATAAAGATTGTTAGTAAAATGGGTCCAAAGATGGCAATTAAACTATTTGTTTACACTTTATCCAGGACAACAGCAAACTGCAGGATGGTAAGTAAGAACTCTGCAGCCTTCTTTTTACTGCCCATAATGAGTTGTGTTAGATGACAATGTCTGAAATCTTATTCCTTTACAGTGCTTGCCAAAGCAGTTTACTCAAGATTACCTCTCAAACTACATGATTGGTGGGCATGCAAAGGTTAAAGTATTTCTACCAGAACACGATGATTATCTAGATGTTTTCATGAAGACTGTGAAGGATGGGCGGTCAGCCATCACAAGGGGTTGGACTAGAGTCGTGCGTGCCTTCTGCATGGAGGAGGGCACAATATGGGCATTCCGCTTCACCTTGTTCAGCAACCAGAATATATTTCGCCTCTTTCTTTACCGTCTTTAATAGTACAAGTATACAACTGTGGTTCATCATTCTTTATTTGGTTCTTATGTAATTCTTGAACATATGTACCTATGAATCGAATAATGCATTGGTTGTTTGAACCTGATGGATATGAATAATGCTGTAGCATACGTTCAAATTCAAATCCAAATCCGGTACAATTTGGAAAAGCAGCAATTAAATTATGGTGAAATTACGCTCTCCAGGTTGTTACGACACACACCGTTGGTAAAACACAAACGTTTGCGATATGCACCATAATCCGAGACGGTTCACAGAGAGGAAACGTGTGCAAGCATGCACACAGTTGCCGTTTGCAAAGCGTGTGCGATGTCAGACAATATCACAAACGGTGCGGGCAAACTAAACGTTTGTGTTAGTTGCCTTATCGTACACGATTCGCAACCATGAACTGTTTCTGATGAAGTATGCATCGTAAACGTTGCACCACAGAATAGCGTGTGCGATAGTTGTCGTGTACGACGATGTTACGATGATCCGACGTTTCGGAATCCTGTCCGACACTCGTACAACGATTAGCTAATCTTCTTAATGGTGAACCGTTTGTGATGGGCCGCGCATCATACATGTTCTATAATAGTGAACCGTTTGTGATGGGCCGCGCATCGTAAACGTAGCACCATAGAATACCGACTGCGATGGCAATGCGAGCAGAAACGAGTAGGAGTACTGTAGGGGCCCTATCCCCGACGGTTTCTGGGTCGTGTGGGAAGGACCCCCCTATCGCCCACACTCACTTGGCGATGGTTCCAAATGCCGTCGCGGAAAGGGGTTTTAAACCGTTTGTTTAGGACCAATGCGCACCAGTGTTTAGCTCCTCGTTGGGTTCGATAGTCTTATTTATCGAAGAAGGCTACAAACGACCCCCCTATACTTATGGGTTATCAAGACCTTTTTCTGGCGCCGTTGCTAGGGAGCAATAGCGTGGGGTGAATATTCTCATGTGTGCTTGTTTGCTTTATCACTAAGTAGTTTTTATTTTGTGCTCTTGTTTTCTATCTTTAGTTATGGGTAGGGAAAAGCAAAATACCAAAAAAATTAGCTGTACCTACTAAACCAATTGTTGAAGAACCACCCAAAATCTATCATACTACTGAAGCTTTCTACTTGGATCATCTTCGATCCCTATGTCCTCGTGCTGAAACCCCAACTAGCTTAGTTGAGGGCAAATCATTAGATGAGCATGCTCATTTTGTGCAACACCGTTTATCTCAAAAAGGGAAACTTTTACCGCATCAAATTAATACTATGCAATGCTATGCTTGGAATTTATGTGAAATACATGATTTTAGTTTGTTCTGAAGACCCTAAGAAACACCTTCCTTATTAGTGTGAGTTTAGAGATAATGGAGTTATCTTCTTATGCTAAGGGTGTTTATAATTACTATGATGTTGAACAAATTGAAGGATTTGTTGCTTTTAAGGGTGCTTATGAAATTGCTTCTTTGATTGAAAAGTATGATACTACTCTTTACAAATCTAAATTTTTTGCCATACTTAAATATTGCTATGAAAATTATTCTTCTAATGCTTATATTAAACCATATATTGAGGACTTCTCCGCTGTCTAAGAAGAGACTAATATTTTGCAGGAGTCTATGGAAGAAGAAATTGATGAAATTGTGAGCTCATTGGATGAAAAAGATGATGAGGAGAGCGAAGAACAAAAGGAGGAAGAGCGGATTAGCTACCCATGCCCACCTTCTAATGAGAGTAACCCTCCAACTCATACATTGTTTAATGTCCCTTCGTTCTTACCGAAGGATGAATGCTATGATAATTGCTATGATCCCGTTGATTCTTTTGAAATATCCTTTTTGATGAACTTGATGCTTGCTATGCTTGTGGCCATGATGCCAATATGAATTATGCTCATGGAGATGAACTTGCTATTATTCCTTATGTTAAGAATGAAGTTATTGCTATTGCACCCACACATGATAGTCCTATTATCTTTTTGAATTCTTCAAACTACACTATATCGGAGAAGTTTGCACTTATTAAGGATTATATTGATGGGTTGCGTTCTACCACTACACATGATGATTTTGATGAATATAATATGCATGTGCTTGCTGCTCCTACTTGCAATTATTATGAGAGAGGAACTATATCTCCACCTCTTTATGTCTTCAACACGATAAAATTGCAAGAAACTGCTTATGCTATGTATTGGCCTTTACTTGATGTGCATGAATTGTTCATGTATGACATGCCGATGCATAGGAAGAGAGTTAGACTTCATCATTGCATTATATATGTTGCTTTGTGCTCACTACTAAATGCCAAATCATTGTTAATTAAAATTGGCTTTGATATACCTTGGAATGCGGGTGGATCCACTACTTGAGCACTTTATGCCTAGCTTAATGGCTTTAAAGAAAGCGCTGCCAGGGAGACAACCTGGAAGTTTTAGAGAGTCATTTTATTCTGTTGAGTGCTTTTATAAAGTTTAAAAACAAAAAAATATAGAGGGGAACTTGAAACTTCACAAAAAGAAAAGTGAAAGTGAGAAAGACAAACACCGTTGAAGTGGGGGACGTCCTTGAACTTTGTTCATGCCCATGGAAACTTTGTGAATCTCGATTACAGAAACTTTTCAAAAAAAAAGTAATTATCCCCTTGTAAAAATCCATTGTATTATAAAAATAATGTGCCAAGATTTACCTTTAGGATGATTAGATTGCTTGTTGGTATGTGCGGTGCAAAAACAAAAACTTTGGCTGTAGTGCATGATTTCACATTTTTTACTAGAACGTCAAAAGTTTCTGAAACTTTTTGCACAGTATTGCTATAGATTTTTTTTTGCCTAATTTTGCAGAATTTTTGGAGTACCAGAAGTATGGAAGATGTTCAGATTGCTACAGACCGTCATGTTTAAGACAAATTCTGTTTTTGATGCATTCTTTTTCTCGTTTTGATGAAACTATCAATTTTTATCGGTGGTACAAGCCATGGAAAAGTTATAATATAGTAGCTACAATGCAAAAACAAAATATGAATTGGTTTGGAACTATACTTAGAGTAGTGATTTGCTTTATTGTACTGACGGATCTTACCGAGTTTTCTGTTAAGTTTTGTGTGGATGAAGTGATCAAAGATCGAGGAGGTCTCGATATAAGAAGAAGGAGGAGAGGCAAGAGACCAAGCTTGGGGATGCCCAAGGCACCCCAAGTAAATATTCAAGAAGACTCAAGCGTCTAAGCTTGGGGATGCCCCGGAAGGCATCCCATCTTTCATCAACAAGTATCGGTATGTTTTCGTCTTCGTTTCGTTCACGTGATATGAGTAAATCTTGGAGCATCTTTTATGTTTAGTTTTCATTTTTATTTTATACACCATGATGGTATGAGATAGTCCATGGTTGATTTATAGAATTCTCATTGCACTTCACTTATATCTTTTGAGTGTGGCTTTATAGAATGCTTCATGTGCTTCACTTATATCAGTTGAAGTTTGGATTGCCTGTTTCTCTTCACATTGAAAACCGTTTGTCGGTGCAACAAACCCTGGGTCTGTTGCCCAACTGTGCACAGGCACAAGATCAAGATTGGAGCACCAGCTTAAGTCAGAGGTCGAAGAGCCAAGAGACTCGAAGAACCAACATGCAGCTCAGAGAGATCGAGATCGAGCCAAAGGAACAGGATATCGGCAAGAGAAGGTCCTCCCTTGCTGGGTAGGCGAGCCCGGCAAGGGGCCAGGCCACCACCAGAAGCAAGCAACCAAGATCCCCGGCAGGGCCTGCCGGGGCTGAACCACCCCGCCAACCACGCAAGTACGACCCACGTCGTCAATCAGTGCGGTGTCAAGCTACAAGATGATTAAGTGGCAGCATTTGCCACATGGCAGCCGCCTCCTACAGAAGAAGCCCACAGATGACACCCGTCCAGCGATGTGTCAAGAGAACAGATGCGGAGCTGGCAAGATAAGCCCGACAGGCCTTGCCGGGCAGCTAGTGATGTGACACAGAGCGGTGCATTTAATGCTCCCTGTCAACCCGCAGAGTTAGGTATGATAGCACTGTTTGCTATCATATCAGTGGGTAATGACTGTTTTGCCACTGTGGTGACCCCTTAATCTATAAAAGGAGGCCCATGGCAATCATAGGAGGGGGTTAGAAACTTGACAAACCCCAGCCACCATACACGTGTGTGTCACCGTAGCCCTGAGGCAGGCCTTGTCGGGCAAGTGTACCACACACCACCACGTTCAATTCCACCATCAATCCACCAAAACAGGAGTAGGGTCTTACGCCTCGCGGCGGCCCGAACCTGGGTAAATTGCTTGTGTGCTCTCTGCCGTGTTGCCATGCGCTGATCTGCTCTTTGTGCAACGCGACGTCCCCCGCCGAACCAGCGAGGGGCCGCCCGGTCCCATAGGTGGCCGCGGATATCCCGCGACATCTTTGGCGCGCCAGGTAGGGGGCTCGCTTGTCCAAACCTGAAAGCATGCGCAGCGCGTCATCTTCATCACCATCTTCATCTTCGATGATGCCATCAACCATGGCGCCCAAGAAGAAGAAGTCCGGCCCTTCGGCCCAGCCATACACCTCGAAGGCTCCGCCACCCACGGCCTCAGACGCCGCGGGGGATGCGGGGACGGACGAGGACGTGAGCACTGCTGGGGGTGTGGTAGGAGCAGGTGGCATCATCACCACTCCCCCTGCAGTCGACATAGGGGCTGAAGGTGTCGGAGGAGAACAGCTTCAGCAATGTTTCAACGGTCAAGCTCCACAAGGTGCGGACGGGAGGGTGACTCCGCTTGCACCCCATCCTCCCACTGGTGGGCGCAGCCACAACAATGGCGCTCGGTCCAGGGTGAGCCACCGCCCTCCGGCCTCCCTGCTACGGGGGAGGTCATGGCGCGTGTATCTCCTCTCGGGCGCGCCGACCCAACCACTGCACCCGACGGAGCCACGGACCCTAGAGCGACACAGAGCGGTGCATTTAATGCCCCCCCCCCCCCCCCCCCCCCCCCCCCCCCCCCCCCCCCCCCCCCCCCCCCCCCCCCCCCCCCCCCCCCCCCCCCCCCCCCCCCCCCCCCCCCCCCCCCCCCCCCCCCCCCCCCCCCCCCCCCCCCCCCCCCCCCCCCCCCCCCCCCCCCCCCCCCCCCCCGACGGAGCCACGGACCCTAGAGCGCCATCACCGCGCGACCCCGCGGGCACCGTCAGGAGCCAGGAGACGGTGTGGTCGAGATCATCAACTTCCATGCCGAGCACAGCCACGGAGGCTATGGCGCGGGCCCAGCTGCTACTAAGGTTCCCGCCAGCAGCCGAGCAAATGGATGAATGGTGTGCCACCATCCAGAGTCTGCTCAGTTTCGCTGAGGCTGGGGGCTCGAGGCGCGCTGGCCCGCCACGACCTCCCCAAGTGACAACGACTGCCCATACTGCTGGCCGAACGGAGGGGGCTGTCCCCACCGTGCAGTCCCCACCACGGCAGCAGGTGCGGGCGCGGCAAGATCAAGATCCCGACGATGTCTCGATGGCCTCTTCCGACCCTCGAGCACGTCCGGGCCAACGGCGAACCCCAGAGGATAGGCGGCGGGGAGATGCGCGCGTCGTCATAGGATGGCCTCTTGACGACCCCCGCCAGACCGACGGGTGCGGTGACCCCAACATCAACGAGCCTGCGTTCGGTGTTGGCGGGTGCCTACCTTTCGAGGTCGGCTGCCCTGCCTTTACACGCAAGCTGCGGCAAGTCCGTTGGCCGTCCGTTCGCACGTTCAAGCCGGAGATCCCCGAGAAGTACGACGGGAGACTGAACCCGGCAGAGTTCCTGAGCATCTACACCATCGCTGTTCAGGCTGCCGGGGGAAGAGACGAGAAGGTGTTCACCAACTACTTCCCGTTGGCTCTCAAGTCCAACGTGAGATCTTGGCTCATGCACCTGCCGGAGTACTCCATTTCATCATGGGCAGACCTGTGCCACGAGTTCATCGGTGCCTTCACCGGTGGCCACCAGGAGCCCGGCAGGCCCAGCGACCTACAGCTTCACCAACAGAAGGAAGGAGAAACTCTCCGTAAGTATTTACAAAGATTCAGTAAAGTCCATAGGAATATTCCAAATATCCATCCAGCAGCTGTTATAGCAGCCTTCCAGTCCAATGTGCGCAACCGTCGCATTCGTTCTAAGATGAATGTACGGTTGCCCAAGACTGTGAAGGAGCTGTACACCCTAGTGGATAAGTGTGCTCGGATAGAGGAAGGAAGGAAGTTGCCCCGAGAGGAGGATTGCATCAATGTTGATTCAGAGGATGAAGATGAATCAACCAGTCAGAGAAAGGGCAAGAAGCGTAACAAGAAGCCAAGAGATAAGACAGTGATGATTGTGGAAGGTTCTGGCACGCCTGGTACCATCAAGAAGGCCAAGGCTGAGGCCCCTGGCAAGGAAGTTGCCGCGTGCACTGCCTGCCGGGATGCCGCTGCTGCGGAAAAAGCCGGGAAAGGTGATGGGCCGTACTGCAAGATCCACCGGACCAAGGGCCACGACCTCCATGACTGTTATCAAGTTGAGCAGCTTCTCAAGAGACAGAGAGCAGAGTATGATAAGCATGATAAGGAGAAAGGTCAGAATGCTGTTGGTGAAAAGGGCCAAGGCGGTGAAGCAAACCGCCCCGGCAAACCCTTTCGGAACCAAGGGAAACCCGCCAGGGGCCAAGAGAAGGAAACCTGTGATGATTTGAGTGATGGAGGGAATGAAGAGGAAACCAGTGAGCAGGAATTTCAGAGGGCCACTGACGCCCTATGCATTGACGGGGGTGCGTCTTTGCACTCCTCCCATCGCCAGCTCAAGCGATGGGCACGAGAGGTCAATGCTGTGGAGCCAGCGCCAGAGGCCCGGAAGCCGCTCAAATGGTCCTGCACGCCCATCATGTTGGATGAGGAGGACCAGCCTTGCCGCACCACCGCGGTAGGGTGTTTTCCGTTGTTGGTCTCCCCAACAATTCACATCCTCAAGGTCACAAAGATGTTAGTGGATGGCGGGGCCGGGTTGAATCTAATTTCCCCAGCAGTCATTAACAAGCTTCAGATAGGAGAGGAAAAGCTGGAGGTTACCAGCATGTTTCAACGAGTCAATCTTGGCAGTAGCCGTCCCAAGGGAAAGATTACGTTGCCGGTGACGTTTGGGGGAGAGCTGAACTATAGGACTGAGAAAATTATGTTTGATGTGGTTGAGCTCCCCCTGCCGTATAATGGGATTCTAGGACGACCGGCCTCGGCCAAGTTCATGGCAGCATCCCACTATGCTTACAACACTTTGAACATGCCTGGGCCGTTGGGAGTCATCACCATCCCATCAGATGAGAAGGACGCGATTATCTGTGTGGACATGATGTATCGGGATGCCGTCGCAGCAGAGGCTGTAGCAGCAACGGTCCCCGCCAAGGAAAGCAAAGGAAAGAAGAGGGACTGTAGGACCTCCGGTAAGGAGTCCAGGAAGCGTGCCCCCTCCGAGTGCACGACACCCGTTGACGATGTGCCGGAGTGTTCCAATAGCAAAAGGTCCAAGGTTGCAGCACCCCAAGTGAAGAAGGTCCCGGCAGGGCTGGCTGGTGTTGATGGTACTTTCACCATCAGCACCACCCTTGATGACAAATAGGAAAGCGCGCTCGTTGCCTTCCTGCGGGCGAATATCGATATGTTTGCCTGGCAACCATATGATATCCCCGGTGTTCCCAGGGAGGTAATCGAGCACCACCTTGCTGTCTACCCACATGCCCGACCCGTCAAGCAGAAAGTTAGGAAGCAAGCCTTGGAGCGACAGCAGTTCATTGCCAAGGAAATCAAGAAGTTAGAGGCAGCTGGATTGGTCAGAGGAGTACTGCACCCTACATGGTTGGCGAACCCAGTGGTAGTTCGGAAGGCGAATGGGAAATGGAGGCTTTGCATTGATTTCACGGATCTCAATAAGGCTTGCCCAAAGGACCCGTTCCCCTTGCCGCGCATTGATCAGATTGTGGATTCCACTTCAGGTTGTGATCTGCTCTCCTTTTTGGATGCTTACTCCGGATATCACCAGATCTTCATGTCCAAAGAAGACGAGGAGAAAACATCATTCATCACTCCATGTGGTACATACTGTTTTGTCCGCATGCCTTTCGGATTAAAGAGTGCCGGGTCTACCTTTGCAAGAGCAGTCCAGATTGGTTTTGAGCCACAACTACACAGAAATATAGAAGCCGATATGGATGACATTGTGGTCAAGACCAAGGATAAGGCCACCCTTATCTAGGATTTGGAGGAGACATTTGCTAATTTATGCAAGATCAACCTGAAGCTTAACCTGGAGAAGTGCGTATTCGGTGTTCCCTCTGGCAAGCTACTTGGATTCTTCGTGTCCCACCGGGGGATTGAAGCCAACTCCGACAAGATCAAGGCCATTGAGCAGATCCAAGCGCCAAGGACAGTCAAGGATGTAAGGCGCTTGATGGGATGCGTTGCCGCGCTGAGCAGATTCATCTCCAAATCTGCCGAACATGCCCCGTTCTTCAAAATTTTGAAGAAGGCAGGGCCAATGAAATGGACCCCGAAAGCAGAAACAGCCTTGCAAGAGTTGAAGGCTTACCTGCCATCTGTGCCCACCTTGGTTGCGCCCAAACCTCAAGAGCCGTTACTGCTTTACTTGGCAGCAACCAACCAAGTGGTAAGTGCAGCCTTGGTAGCACAGCGAGAAGTAGATGAAGCAGAGAGTGACCAGATCACAGCAGAGTCAGAAGAGGATCAGAACAGCAGTAAGCACGGCAACGAGTGCAACCCCAAGGACGCGGCAAGGAAGAAAGTGGTGCAGCGCCCAGTTTACTTCATCAGCTCCTTGTTACAAGGGGCTAGATCGAGGTACTCTGGTGTGCAAAAGTTGATCTTTGGCCTCGTCATGGCCTCAAGGAAACTGCGCCACTACTTCCAAGCCCATGAGATCATGGTTGTTACTCGTTTTCCGTTGCAGAGGATACTCCAAAACCCTGAGGCTACTGGCAGAATAGTGGAGTGGGCTTTGGAGTTATCCAGTTTTGGTTTGAAGTTTGAGAGCACTTCAACCATTTGGAGCAGGGCGCTGGCAGAGTTTATTGCAGAATGGACGCCAACCCCTGACGAGGAGGCAACAGAAACTGCTCTCCCCAGCAAGGAATCCCCCCAAGAATGGATTATGTATTTTGATGGTGCTTTTTCCCTACAAGGTGCAGGAGCTGGCGTGCTTCTTGTTGCCCCCTCCGGGGAGCACCTGAAGTACGTCGTCCAAATGCACTTTGCCCGGGAAGAAGCCACCAACAATACAGCTGAGTATGAAGGGCTCCTTGCCAGGCTCAGGATTGCAGCAGAATTGGGAATCAAGAAGCTGATCATTCGAGGAGATTCACAGTTAGTGGTGAGAGAAGTCAACAAGGATTACCAAAGCCCATTGATGGAAGCATACGTTGAGGAAGTAAGGAGGTTGGAGGAGCACTTTGACGGGTTGCAAACAGAGCACGTACCCCATGCGGAAAACAGCATAGTAGATCACCTATCAAAGTGTGCTACGCAGAAGCTTCCTGTGGAACCAGGAACTTTTGTTCTCCACCTCTCTCAACCCTCCGTATCACCAACCACAATGGCCCGAAAAAGGAGAAAGTTGGACTACGGTAAGCCTCTCCCGATCGAGCCATCCGCTCCCAGCAGAGACCCTGCCGGAAACAACTCCTCACAGCCTGCCAGACCATCCCCTCCAGCCAGGCCTATGGACCCCGTGAACGAGGCTGGTGCTCCCGTAGCCGAGGAGGTGCCTCTAGTCCTTGTTGCCGAGCCTTAGGCTTCAACTTGGGCAAGGCACATCGTCCACTTCCTCCAAACCGGAGAACTCCCCGGTGACCCAGATGAAGCTGAGAAAGTAGACCGGAGGGCCAGTATGTATCAGTTTGTCAATGACACTCTGTACAGAAGGAGGCCCAACGGTGTGAAATTGAAGTGTGTCTGCCAGGAGGACGGAAAGGAACTGTTGGCTGAGATTCATAGAGGAATGTGCGGCTCACACATTGGATCAAGGGCATTAGTTGGGAAAGCATCCCGGCACGGATTCTATTGGCCCACAGACCTCCAAGACGCAATTGAGCTCGTCACGACTTGTGAAGCCTGTCAATTCCATTCCAAGAAAACACACATGCCTGCCCAAGCTCTTCAGACAATCCCTCTGTCATGGACATTTTCGGTCTGGGGGCTCGATATCCTCGGCCGCTTCCCCCGAGTAATCGGGGGCTTTGAATTCTTGTTCGTCGCCATCGACAAGTTTACAAAGTGGCCGGAAGTGACTGTCGTGAGGAAGGTGACTGCTCAGTCAGCTATCAAGTTCTTGAAAGAATTGGTGTGTCGTTTCAAAGTTCCGGCAAGGATCATCACTGACAATGGCACCCAATTCATGAGCCACGCCTTCATGCAATATGTTCAAACCCTCGGATGCAAGATCTGATTTGCCTCTGTGGCACACCTCGGAGCAATGGAGAAGCTGAGAGGGCGAACACTAAAGTGCTTCATGGACTCAAGACAAGGACTTTCGATACGCTGCAGAAGCACGACAGGTAGTGGATCGAGGAGCTGCCGGTAGTTCTCTGGTCCCTCAGAACGACACCTAATCGAGCTACCTTGCAGACTCCCTTCTCCCTGGTCTACGGGGCAGAAGCAGTTACCCCCACAGAACTCATTTACGGGTCTCCTCGGGTGCTCGCCTACGATGAAGTAGCGCAAGATCAGCACTGGAGTGACGACGCTGTGCTACTCGAGGAGAACCGTCTCCGGGCCGCTACGCGTGCTGCACGCTATCACCAAGCCCCGCATCGCTATCATAGCTGCAGGGTTCATGCCCGGAGTTTTGAGGAAGGTGACCTTGTCCTTAGGCGCGTTCAGTCCGCCAAGGGTACACACAAGTTATCACCGAAGTGGGAAGGCCCTTACCGAGTAGTACGAGTCTCCAGACCCGGCGCAGTCCGTCTGGAGATCGGAGATGGCACACCGTTGCAAAACTCATGGAACATTGAGCATCTCCGTAAGTTCTACCCATAAGGCGTAGAGGCTGCCGGGCCCTGTCCGGCAGCCACTGATGACCCACAAGTGTAGGGGATCTATCATAGCCTTTTTGATAAGTAAGAGTGTCAAACCCAACGAGGAGCAGAAGGAAATGACAAGCGGTTTTCAGTAAGGTATTCTCTGCAAGCACTGAAATTATAGGTAACGGATAGTTTTGTGATAAGATAAATTGTAACGGATAGCAAGTAACAAGTGTAAATAAAGTGCAGCAAGATGGCCCAATCCTTTTTGTAGCAAAGGACAAGCCTGGACAAACTCTTTTATAGAGAAAAGCGCTCCCGCGGACACATGGGAATTATCGTCAAGCTAGTTTTCATCACGTTCATATGATTCTCGTTCGGTACTTTGATAATTTGATATGTGGGTGGACCGGTGCTTGGGTGCTGTCCTTACTTGGACAAGCATCCCACTTATGATTAACTCCTATTGCAAGCATCCCCCCCCCCCCCCCCCCCCCCCCCCCCCCCCCCCCCCCCCCCCCCCCCCCCCCCCCCCCCCCCCCCCCCCCCCCCCCCCCCCCCCCCCCCCCCCCCCCCCCCCCCCCCCCCCCCCCCCCCCCCCCCCCCCCCCCCCCCCCCCCCCCCCCCCCCCCCCCCCCCCCCCCCCCCCCCCCCCCCCCCCCCCCCCCCCCCCCCCCCCCCCCCCCCCCCCCCCCCCCCCCCCCCCCCCCCCCCCCCCCCCCCCCCCCCCCCCCCCCCCCCCCCCCCCCCCCCCCCCCCCCCCCCCCCCCCCCCCCCCCCCCCCCCCCCCCCCCCCCCCCCCCCCCCCCCCCCCCCCCCCCCCCCCCCCCCCCCCCCCCATAATCAGAGGGGTATTAATATGCATAATGGATCTGAACATATGATCTTCCACCAAATAAACCAACTAGCATCAACTACAAGGAGTAATCAACACTACTAGCAGCCTACATGTACCAATCTCAGGCTATGAGACAAAGATTGGATACAAGAGATGAACTAGGGTTTGAGAGGAGATGGTGCTGGTGAAGATGTTGATGGAGATTGACCCCCTCCCGATGAGAGGATCATTGGTGATGATGATGGCGATGATTTCCCCCTCCCGGAGGGAAGTTTCCCTGGCAGAACAGCTCCGCCGGAGCCCTAGATTGATTCCGCCAAGGTTCCGCCTCGTGGCGGCGGAGTCTCGTCCCAAAAGCTTGCTTATAATTTTTTCCAGGGTAAAAGACCTCATATAGCAGAAGATGGGCACCGGAGGCCTGCCAGGGGGCCCACGAGGCAGGGAGCACGCCCAGGGGGGTAGGGCGCGCCTCCCACCCTCGTGGCCAGGGTGTGGCCCCCCTCTGGTAGTTTCTTCGCTCAGTATTTTTTATAAATCCCAAAAATAACTTTCGTGGAGTTTCAGGACTTTTGGAGTTGCGCAGAATAGGTCTCTAATATTTGCTCCTTTTCCAGCCCAGAATTCCAGCTGCCGGCATTCTCCCTCTTCATGTAAACCTTGTAAAATAAGAGAGAATAGGCATAAGTATTGTGACATAATGTGTAATAATAGCCCATAATGCAATAAATATCGATATAAAAGCATGATGCAAAATGGACGTATCAACTCCCCCAAGCTTAGACCTCGCTTGTCCTCAAGTGGAAGCCGATAACGATAAATATGTCCACATGTTTAGAGATAGAGGTGTCGATAAAATAAAATACGGACATGAGGGCATCATGATCATTCTTATAACAGCAACATATATGGAAATTGTCATATGATTTCTTATAGTAAAGTAACAATTTCATTGAGAACCGACAAACTATAATCTCAGTCATTGAAGCAATTGCAATTTATCATAACATCGGAAAGAGTCAATAAGAGCTTTTCAGCAAGTCCACATACTCAACTATCATTTAGTCTTTCACAATTGCTAACACTCACGCAATACTTATGGGTATGGAGTTTTAATCGGACACAGAGAAAGATAGGGGCTTATAGTGTTGCCTCCCAACCTTTTACCTCAAGGGTAATGTCAACAATAATAGTCCACGCTAACTTACTTCCAATTGGATATATATATCAGGATCATTCCAACACACTGTGCTTGCCAAAGGATAAAATGTAAAAAGGAAAGGTGAAGATCACCATGACTCTTGCATAAGGTAGAAGATAAAAGTAAAAGATAGGCCCTTCGCAGAGGGAAGCAGAGGTTGTCATGCACTTTCAGGGTTGGATGCACAAAATCTTAATGCGAAAGAACGTCACTTTATATTGCCACTTGTGATATGGACCTTTATTATGCAGTCCGTCGCTTTTATTTCTTCCACATCACAAGATCGTATAAAGCTTTTTTTCTCCCACATTAATAAGTCATACATATTTAGAGAGCAATTTTTATTGCTTGCACCGATGACAACTTACTTGAAGGATCTTACTCAATCCATAGGTAGGTATGGTGGACTCTAATGGCAAAACTGGTTTTAAGGGTATTTGGAAGCACAAGTAGTATCTCTACTTGGTGCAAAGAATTGGCTAGCATGAGGGAGAAAGGCAAGCTCAACATGTTGGATGATCCATGACAATATACTTTATCTCATATATAAGAAAACATAACCCATTGCGTTGTCTTCCTTGTCCAACATCAACTCTTTAGCATGTCATATTTTAATGAGTGCTTACAATCATAAAAGATGTCCAAGATAGTATATTTATATGTGAAACCTCTCTTTCTTTATTACTTCCTATTAATTGCAACGATGACCAAAACTATGTTTGTCAACTCTCAACAACTTTTAATCATCATACTTTTTATATGTGAAGTCATTACTCTTCATAAGATCAATATGATCTCTTTTATTTCTTTTTATTCTTTCTTTTTCTTTTATTCACTCAAGATCATAGCAAGATAATCAAGCCCTTGACTCAACACTAATCTTTATTATATATAGCTCACGGACTCGATTACATAGAAGGATCATAAAGCAAAACTCAAAACTAAATCATACTAAAACTTTATTCTACTAGATCA
The DNA here is from genome assembly GCA_036873465.1 of Thinopyrum obtusiflorum. NCBI lineage: Eukaryota > Viridiplantae > Streptophyta > Magnoliopsida > Poales > Poaceae > Thinopyrum > Thinopyrum obtusiflorum. Next base: position 129,322 of record JAAAWM010012000.1, read on the forward strand.
AGATAGTACCAAAAGGATCGAACTAAGAAAAACGGTAAAGATAGGAGTGTGATGGTCATACGATACCGGGGCACCTCCCCCAAGCTTGGCAGTTGCCAAGGGGAGTGCCCATACCCATGTGATTATGTCTCTTTTGCTGGTGAAGGAGATGGAGTTGTTGATGATGTAGGTTTGTCGTCCCTCTTCCAAGGCATAGGGTCCCCATCATAGAAGGATGATCGAGTCTCCGGGATCCTTAAATCTACAGCCAAACTCATCCTCTTGAATCTATATACATACTCACAGTTTTGGTTTTGCAGGTCGTAGATCTGGGCTTGGAGGTGCTCGATTTTCTCATGCAGCTTGAAGATGGCCTCCCCAATGTCCTTGGCGTCCAGCTTGTGGTTGTTGGTGAACTTCGAGATCATTATGTGATTGGAGTCGAGTCCATGCTCCACCATCTCCTGACACTTGAAAACTTGTTGCTCCATTGCCTCGAGCCTTGTCTCCACACTTCCGGTCCTCCTTGGTCCCTCAACATCGTGGATGTGCAGCACCCCCTCATGCATCTCAATGGTTTGAGGGTGTTGCAGCACCTCCGCGAGGTAGGGGTTGATGACCTTCTCGAAGAACTTGTCCTTGGGAGCGCTTGGGGACGTCATGGTGCTCTAGATCTGTCAGAAAAAACAGCTCGAAATGGAAAGAGAGGATAATTGCGTGATACAGGAGTCAAAACCTTCGGGAGATTATATAATGAATTTTTACCGACCATAATACGTATCGTGCAAGAAAATGGAGTCCGTAGGGGGCACGAGGTGCCCACGAGGCAGGGGGTGCGCCCAGGGGGGTAGGGCGCGCCCTCCACCCTCGTGGAGGCCTCGTGTCCTTCCTGGACTGCTTCTTATTTTCCTATTTTTTTAAATATTCCAAAACGGAGAAAAATTGCCATTAGAACTATTTTGGAGTCTGTTTACTTACCGTACCACGTACCTATTCTTTTTCGGAGTCTGAAACGTTCTGGAAAGTGTCCCTTATGTATTCCTCCGGGGTTACGGTTTCAATAATATTAGTTTCAACATTTATAGGATTACCTGAGATATAATGTTTGATTCTTTGACCGTTCACCACCTTCGGATTTGTGCCTTCGAAGTTGTTGATTTTTATGGCACCAGAACGATAGACCTCCTCGATAACGTAAGGACCTTCCCATTTAGAGAGAAGCTTTCCTGCAAAAAATCTTAAAAGAGAGTTGTAGCAACACATAATCACCTACATTAAACTCACGCTTTTGTATCCTTTTGTCATGCCATCTTTTAACTTTCTCCTTAAACAGTTTGGCATTCTCATAGGCTTGGGTTCTCCATTCATCAAGTGAGCTAATGTCAAATAGCCTCTTTTCACCGGCAAGTTTGAAATCATAGTTGAGCTCTTTAATAGCCCAATATGCCTTATGTTCTAGTTCGAGAGGTAAGTGACATGCTTTTCCATAAACCATTTTATACGGAGACATACCCATAGGATTTTTATATGCAGTTCTATAGGCCCATAATGCATCATCAAGTTTCTTGGACCAATTCTTTCTAGATCTATTAACAGTCTTTTGCAAAATTAATTTGAGCTCTCTATTACTCAATTCTACCTGACCACTAGACTGTGGGTGATAAGGAGATGCAATTCTATGATTAACATCATACTTAGCAAGCATTTTACGAAAAGCACCATGAATAAAATGTGAACCACCATCAGTCATTAAATATCTAGGGACTCCAAACCTCGGAAAAATAACTTCTTTAAGCATCTTAATAGAAGTGTTGTGATCAGCACTACTAGTTGGAATAGCTTCTACCCACTTAGTAACGTAATCAACATCAACTAGAATATGCGTATACCCATTAGAGGTAGGAAACGGTCCCATATAATCAAAGCCCCAAACATCAAATGGTTCAATAACAAGTGAATAATTCATAGGCATTTCCTGACGTCTACTAATATTACCTATTCTTTGACACTCATCACAAGATAAGACAAACTTACGAGCATCCTTGAAGAGAGTAGGCCAATAAAAACCGGATTGCAATACCTTATGTGCAGTTCTATCTCCAGCATGGTGTCCTCCATAAGCTTCGGAGTGACACTTGCGTAGGATCTGTTCCTGTTCATGCTCAGGTACACAACGTCTAATAACACCGTCTACTCCTTATTTATAAAGATGTGGGTCATCCCAGAAGTAATGTCTTAAATCATAGAAAAACTTTTTCTTTTGCTGGTATGTGAAACTAGGTGGTATAAATTTAGCAACAATGTAATTAGCATAATCAGCATACCATGGAGCAGTAAGAGAAGCATTTATGACATTTAATTGTTCATCAGGAAAGCTATCATCAATAGGTAGTGGGCCATCAAGAACATTCTCTAACCTAGACAAGTTGTCTGCAACGGGGTTCTCAGCTCCCTTTCTATCAATAATATGTAAATCAAATTCTTGTAGCAAGAGAACCCATCTAATAAGTCTTGGTTTAGCATCTTTCTTTTCCATAAGATATTTAATAGCAGCATGATCAGTGTGAATAGTTACTTTAGAATCAACAATATAAGGTCTGAACTTATCACAAGCAAAAACGACTGCTAAGAATTCTTTTTCAGTAGTAGCATAATTTCTCTGGGCACTGTCTAGAGTTTTACTAGCATATTGAATAACATTTAATTTCTTATCAACTCTTTGCCCTAGAACAGCACCTACAGCATAATCACTAGCATCACACATAATTTCAAAGGGTAAATTCCAATCAGGTGGCTGAACAATAGGTGCAGAGATCAAAGCTTTCTTAAGTATTTCAAATGCTTCTACACAATCATCATCCAAGACAAAAGGTATATCTTTTTGTAAGAGATTAGTCAGAGGCCGAGAAATTTTTGAGAAGTCCGATTAGTTTCTTCACATCTCTGCAAAACTCGATCAAGGTTGCTCAAGCAATCATCAAAAGAGGATCCATATACAGAGAAATCATCCATGAAAACCTCACATATCTTTTCACAAAAGTCAGAGAATATTGCCATCATGCATCTTTGAAAGGTAGCAGGTGCATTACATAAACTAAAAGGCATACGTCTATAAGAAAAAGTACCGAAAGTGCAAGTAAAAGTGCTCTTTGCTTGATCATCAGCTGACACAGGTATTTGAGAGAAGCCAGAGTAACCATCTAGAAAGCAGAAATGTGTATGTTTGGATAATCTTTCTAGCATTTGATCAATAAAAGGTAAGGGGTAATGATCCTTTTTAGTAGCCTTATTTAATTTGCGAAAATCAATTACCATCCTATAACCTGTAATAATTCTTTGCGGGATCAATTCATCTTTATCATTAGGAACGACAGTAATACCTCCCTTCTTAGGGACACAATGGACAGGACTTACCCACTGACTATCAGCAACGGGATAAATAATACCTGCCTCAAGGAGCTTTAGTATTTCCTTTCTTACTACTTCCTTCATCTTCGGATTTAGCCGTCGTTGGTGATCAATAACTGGTTTGGCATCTTTCTCCAAATTAATTTTGTGTTGACATAAAGTGGGGCTAATGCCCTTAAGATCATCAAGAGTATATCCAATAGCAGCTCGGTGCTTCTTCAGAGTTTTCAATAATTTCTCTTCCTCCTTCTCTGAAAGGTTAGCACTAATAATAACAGGATATATCCTCTTTTCATCAAGATAAGCATATTTAAGAGTATCAGGTAATGGTTTAAGCTCAAACACGGGATCACCCTTGGGTGGAGGAGGATCCCCTAGGATTTCAACAGGCAAGTTGTGTTTCAGAATAGGTCCCTGTTTAAAGAATACTTCATCTATTTCCCTTCTTTCATTCATAAACATATCATTTTCATGATCAAGCAAATATTGTTCTAAAGGATCATTAGGAGGCACGGCAATAGAAGCAAGACCGATAATTTCGTCCTTACTAGGAAATTCCTCATCACGAGGTTGTCTACGAAATTTAGAGAAATTAAACTCATGAGACATATCATCCAAACCAATAGTAACAACATCCTTTTCGCAGTCTATCCTAGCATTGACAGTATTCAAGAAGGGTCTACCAAAAATAATGGGACAAAAGCTATCTTGTGGGGAACCAAGAACAAGAAAATCAGCAGGATATTTAACTTTCCCACCCCCCCCCCCCCCCCCCCCCCCCCCCCCCCCCCCCCCCCCCCCCCCCCCCCCCCCCCCCCCCCCCCCCCCCCCCCCCCCCCCCCCCCCCCCCCCCCCCCCCCCCCCCCCCCCCCCCCCCCCCCCCCCCCCCCCCCCCCCCCCCCCCCCCCCCCCCCCCCCCCCCCCCCCCCCCCCCCCCCCCCCCCCCCCCCCCCCCCCCCCCCCCCCCCCCCCCCCCCCCCCCCCCCCCCCCCCCCCCCCCCCCCCCCCCCCCCCCCCCCCCCCCCCCCCCCCCCCCCCCCCCCCCCCCCCCCCCCCCCCCCCCCCCCCCCCCCCCCCCCCCCCCCCCCCCCCCCCCCCCCCCCCCCCCCCCCCCCCCCCCCCCCCCCCCCCCCCCCCCCCCCCCCCCCCCCCCCCCCCCCCCCCCCCCCCCCCCCCCCCCCCCCCCCCCCCCCCCCCCCCCCCCCCCCCCCCCCCCCCCCCCCCCCCCCCCCCCCCCCCCCCCCCCCCCCCCCCCCCCCCCCCCCCCCCCCCCCCCCCCCCCCCCCCCCCCCCCCCCCCCCCCCCCCCCCCCCCCCCCCCCCCCCCCCCCCCCCCCCCCCCCCCCCCCCCCCCCCCCCCCCCCCCCCCCCCCCCCCCCCCCCCCCCCCCCCCCCCCCCCCCCCCCCCCCCCCCCCCCCCCCCCCCCCCCCCCCCCCCCCCCCCCCCCCCCCCCCCCCCCCCCCCCCCCCCCCCCCCCCCCCCCCCCCCCCCCCCCCCCCCCCCCCCCCCCCCCCCCCCCCCCCCCCCCCCCCCCCCCCCCCCCCCCCCCCCCCCCCCCCCCCCCCCCCCCCCCCCCCCCCCCCCCCCCCCCCCCCCCCCCCCCCCCCCCCCCCCCCCCCCCCCCCCCCCCCCCCCCCCCCCCCCCCCCCCCCCCCCCCCCCCCCCCCCCCCCCCCCCCCCCCCCCCCCCCCCCCCCCCCCCCCCCCCCCCCCCCCCCCCCCCCCCCCCCCCCCCCCCCCCCCCCCCCCCCCCCCCCCCCCCCCCCCCCCCCCCCCCCCCCCCCCCCCCCCCCCCCCCCCCCCCCCCCCCCCCCCCCCCCCCCCCCCCCCCCCCCCCCCCCCCCCCCCCCCCCCCCCCCCCCCCCCCCCCCCCCCCCCCCCCCCCCCCCCCCCCCCCCCCCCCCCCCCCCCCCCCCCCCCCCCCCCCCCCCCCCCCCCCCCCCCCCCCCCCCCCCCCCCCCCCCCCCCCCCCCCCCCCCCCCCCCCCCCCCCCCCCCCCCCCCCCCCCCCCCCCCCCCCCCCCCCCCCCCCCCCCCCCCCCCCCCCCCCCCCCCCCCCCCCCCCCCCCCCCCCCCCCCCCCCCCCCCCCCCCCCCCCCCCCCCCCCCCCCCCCCCCCCCCCCCCCCCCCCCCCCCCCCCCCCCCCCCCCCCCCCCCCCCCCCCCCCCCCCCCCCCCCCCCCCCCCCCCCCCCCCCCCCCCCCCCCCCCCCCCCCCCCCCCCCCCCCCCCCCCCCCCCCCCCCCCCCCCCCCCCCCCCCCCCCCCCCCCCCCCCCCCCCCCCCCCCCCCCCCCCCCCCCCCCCCCCCCCCCCCCCCCCCCCCCCCCCCCCCCCCCCCCCCCCCCCCCCCCCCCCCCCCCCCCCCCCCCCCCCCCCCCCCCCCCCCCCCCCCCCCCCCCCCCCCCCCCCCCCCCCCCCCCCCCCCCCCCCCCCCCCCCCCCCCCCCCCCCCCCCCCCCCCCCCCCCCCCCCCCCCCCCCCCCCCCCCCCCCCCCCCCCCCCCCCCCCCCCCCCCCCCCCCCCCCCCCCCCCCCCCCCCCCCCCCCCCCCCCCCCCCCCCCCCCCCCCCCCCCCCCCCCCCCCCCCCCCCCCCCCCCCCCCCCCCCCCCCCCCCCCCCCCCCCCCCCCCCCCCCCCCCCCCCCCCCCCCCCCCCCCCCCCCCCCCCCCCCCCCCCCCCCCCCCCCCCCCCCCCCCCCCCCCCCCCCCCCCCCCCCCCCCCCCCCCCCCCCCCCCCCCCCCCCCCCCCCCCCCCCCCCCCCCCCCCCCCCCCCCCCCCCCCCCCCCCCCCCCCCCCCCCCCCCCCCCCCCCCCCCCCCCCCCCCCCCCCCCCCCCCCCCCCCCCCCCCCCCCCCCCCCCCCCCCCCCCCCCCCCCCCCCCCCCCCCCCCCCCCCCCCCCCCCCCCCCCCCCCCCCCCCCCCCCCCCCCCCCCCCCCCCCCCCCCCCCCCCCCCCCCCCCCCCCCCCCCCCCCCCCCCCCCCCCCCCCCCCCCCCCCCCCCCCCCCCCCCCCCCCCCCCCCCCCCCCCCCCCCCCCCCCCCCCCCCCCCCCCCCCCCCCCCCCCCCCCCCCCCCCCCCCCCCCCCCCCCCCCCCCCCCCCCCCCCCCCCCCCCCCCCCCCCCCCCCCCCCCCCCCCCCCCCCCCCCCCCCCCCCCCCCCCCCCCCCCCCCCCCCCCCCCCCCCCCCCCCCCCCCCCCCCCCCCCCCCCCCCCCCCCCCCCCCCCCCCCCCCCCCCCCCCCCCCCCCCCCCCCCCCCCCCCCCCCCCCCCCCCCCCCCCCCCCCCCCCCCCCCCCCCCCCCCCCCCCCCCCCCCCCCCCCCCCCCCCCCCCCCCCCCCCCCCCCCCCCCCCCCCCCCCCCCCCCCCCCCCCCCCCCCCCCCCCCCCCCCCCCCCCCCCCCCCCCCCCCCCCCCCCCCCCCCCCCCCCCCCCCCCCCCCCCCCCCCCCCCCCCCCCCCCCCCCCCCCCCCCCCCCCCCCCCCCCCCCCCCCCCCCCCCCCCCCCCCCCCCCCCCCCCCCCCCCCCCCCCCCCCCCCCCCCCCCCCCCCCCCCCCCCCCCCCCCCCCCCCCCCCCCCCCCCCCCCCCCCCCCCCCCCCCCCCCCCCCCCCCCCCCCCCCCCCCCCCCCCCCCCCCCCCCCCCCCCCCCCCCCCCCCCCCCCCCCCCCCCCCCCCCCCCCCCCCCCCCCCCCCCCCCCCCCCCCCCCCCCCCCCCCCCCCCCCCCCCCCCCCCCCCCCCCCCCCCCCCCCCCCCCCCCCCCCCCCCCCCCCCCCCCCCCCCCCCCCCCCCCCCCCCCCCCCCCCCCCCCCCCCCCCCCCCCCCCCCCCCCCCCCCCCCCCCCCCCCCCCCCCCCCCCCCCCCCCCCCCCCCCCCCCCCCCCCCCCCCCCCCCCCCCCCCCCCCCCCCCCCCCCCCCCCCCCCCCCCCCCCCCCCCCCCCCCCCCCCCCCCCCCCCCCCCCCCCCCCCCCCCCCCCCCCCCCCCCCCCCCCCCCCCCCCCCCCCCCCCCCCCCCCCCCCCCCCCCCCCCCCCCCCCCCCCCCCCCCCCCCCCCCCCCCCCCCCCCCCCCCCCCCCCCCCCCCCCCCCCCCCCCCCCCCCCCCCCCCCCCCCCCCCCCCCCCCCCCCCCCCCCCCCCCCCCCCCCCCCCCCCCCCCCCCCCCCCCCCCCCCCCCCCCCCCCCCCCCCCCCCCCCCCCCCCCCCCCCCCCCCCCCCCCCCCCCCCCCCCCCCCCCCCCCCCCCCCCCCCCCCCCCCCCCCCCCCCCCCCCCCCCCCCCCCCCCCCCCCCCCCCCCCCCCCCCCCCCCCCCCCCCCCCCCCCCCCCCCCCCCCCCCCCCCCCCCCCCCCCCCCCCCCCCCCCCCCCCCCCCCCCCCCCCCCCCCCCCCCCCCCCCCCCCCCCCCCCCCCCCCCCCCCCCCCCCCCCCCCCCCCCCCCCCCCCCCCCCCCCCCCCCCCCCCCCCCCCCCCCCCCCCCCCCCCCCCCCCCCCCCCCCCCCCCCCCCCCCCCCCCCCCCCCCCCCCCCCCCCCCCCCCCCCCCCCCCCCCCCCCCCCCCCCCCCCCCCCCCCCCCCCCCCCCCCCCCCCCCCCCCCCCCCCCCCCCCCCCCCCCCCCCCCCCCCCCCCCCCCCCCCCCCCCCCCCCCCCCCCCCCCCCCCCCCCCCCCCCCCCCCCCCCCCCCCCCCCCCCCCCCCCCCCCCCCCCCCCCCCCCCCCCCCCCCCCCCCCCCCCCCCCCCCCCCCCCCCCCCCCCCCCCCCCCCCCCCCCCCCCCCCCCCCCCCCCCCCCCCCCCCCCCCCCCCCCCCCCCCCCCCCCCCCCCCCCCCCCCCCCCCCCCCCCCCCCCCCCCCCCCCCCCCCCCCCCCCCCCCCCCCCCCCCCCCCCCCCCCCCCCCCCCCCCCCCCCCCCCCCCCCCCCACTCACACATCATCGGAGAGGCTATGGTGTTGATGTAGAAGCCCTCCGTGATTAATGCCCCTTCCGGCGGAGTGCCGAAAAAGGCCCCAAGATGGGATCTCACGGGTACAGAAGGTTGCGGCGGTTGAAATAGGGTTTTGGCTCCGTATATGATGTTTCCAGGGTGTATGAGTATATATAGGCGAAGGAGGTCGGTCAGGAGAGCTACGAGGGGCCCACGAGGGTGGAGGGCGCGCCCAGGGGGGTAGGCGCCCCCTGCCTCGTGGTCTCCTCGTTGATTGCTTGATGTCCACTCCAAGTCCTCTGGATCACGTTTGTTCCGAAAATCACGTTCCCGAAGGTTTCATTCCGTTTGGACTCCGTTTGATATCCTTTTCCTTCGAAACACTGAAATAGGCAAAAAAACAGCAATTTGGGCTGGGCCTCCGGTTAATAGGTTAGTCCCAAAAATAATATAAAAGTGTATAAATAAGCCCATTAAACATCCAAAACAGAATATATAATAGCATGGAACAATAAAAAATTATAGATACGTTGGAGACGTATCAATGAGTTTGGCTGCAGATTTGAGGATCCCGGAAACTCGTTCATCCTTCTATGATGGTGAGCCTATGCCTTGGAAGATGGATGACAAGCCTACTTCATCAACAACTCCATCATCACCACCTCCGAAGAAAGAGACATAAATACATGGGTATGGGCACTCCCCTTGGCAACTTCCAAGCTTGGGGGAGGTGCCCCGGTATCGTATCACCATCACACCTTTATCTTTATCATTTTTCTTATTCCGATCCTTTTGGTTATATCTTGATCTAGTAGAATAAAGTATTTAGTATGATCTAGCTTTGAGTTTTGTTTCGATCTCTATCTATGTAATCGAGTCCTTGAGTTATATATAATAAAGAGTAGTTTTGAGTGGAGGGCTTTGTTATTTTGCTATGATCTTGAGGGAATTAAATAAAAGAAAGAATAAAAAGAAATAAAAAGATCATATATGGATCTTATGGAGAGTAATGACTTCACATATAAAGAGTATGATGAATAAAAGTTGTTGAGAGTTGACAAACATAGTTTTGGTCATTGTTGCAATTAATAGGAAGTAATAAAGAAAGAGAGGCTTCACATATAAATATACTATCTTGGACATCTTTTGTAATTGTGAGCACTCATTAAAATATGACATGCTAAAAAGTTGATGTTGGACAAGGAAGGCAACATAATGGGTTATGTTTTCTTATATCCGAATAGAAGTTATATTGTCATGGCCCCCCCCCCCCCCCCCCCCCCCCCCCCCCCCCCCCCCCCCCCCCCCCCCCCCCCCCCCCCCCCCCCCCCCCCCCCCCCCCCCCCCCCCCCCCCCCCCCCCCCCCCCCCCCCCCCCCCCCCCCCCCCCCCCCCCCCCCCCCCCCCCCCCCCCCCCCCCCCCCCCCCCCCCCCCCCCCCCCCCCCCCCCCCCCCCCCCCCCCCCCCCCCCCCCCCCCCCCCCCCCCCCCCCCCCCCCCCCCCCCCCCCCCCCCCCCCCCCCCCCCCCCCCCCCCCCCCCCCCCCCCCCCCCCCCCCCCCCCCCCCCCCCCCCCCCCCCCCCCCCCCCCCCCCCCCCCCCCCCCCCCCCCCCCCCCCCCCCCCCCCCCCCCCCCTCCTCTCGGACTACTTCTTTCTTCCTAAAATTCTTAAATATTCCAAAACTGATAAAAAATGCCATTGGAGTTGTTCATGAGATTCCAGAGTAGGGACGACCTCTCCCGTCGGGGGAAGACGGTGGCCGATCTTCTGGGCCAGATACCCGGCTCGCCGGAGCTTCTTGATGTCCTTCTCTTGGACAGTTGAGTCCATCCATTTGCCTCCTCCTCCAGATCTTTAGAAAACTTCCCTTCGGTGGGGGAGAAGAGTGCTTGGGCGTTAGGGCTCGCACAAAAGGGATTGAGCTAGCAGGAGAAGGAGGCGTGGGTAGAAGAGAAAGGAACCCGACTTCCTTATAAAGGCGATAAAGGTCTTTTTTGTGCTTCCCCGCTTGCCTGGTGGAACCCGTTCGCCTCCCACTCGCTGCGATTAGCGGCACGGTTAGATTACCCATGCCCGTATTGATGAGAATCCCGTAATAAGGGGACACGATCTCTGCCTTGACAAGGCGTGTCACAGAAACCGCCTCGTGATATGTGTTGTAGCTGGTTGTGTGGAAACGGTTCGAATAATGGATCCGATCGTAATAACGTGTCACGTCATCGGGAAAAGTTGTCAGCAGATTGCATTTGTGAAATGTCATTCTCTCTACGGTGGTATGCGAAGATCATCTTTTCAGATCCGGACACGATTGGAGTGTTCAATGATTACTTTGGAGTATTCGGGGGAGGAACCCGCCTTGCAATGCCGAAGACAATACTGCACGCCGGACTCATCGTCACTGAAGCCTGGTTCAGGGGCTACTGAGGGAGTCCTGGATTAGGGGATATCCGGACAGCCGGACTGTGTACAACGTCCGGACTATTGAAGCGTGAAGATACAGGACTCAAGACTTCGGCCCGTGTCCAGATGGGACTTTCCTTGGCGTGGGAGGCAAGCTTGGCGATCCGGATATTATATTTCCTTCTCTATAACCGACTCCATGTTAACCCAATCCCTCTCCGGTGTCTATATAAACCGGATAGGTTGGTCCTTAGAAGGTCGATCACAATTACATTCATACCATCATAGGCTAGCTCCTAAGGTTTAGCCTCTACGATCTCGTGGTAGATCTACTCTTGTACTACCCATATCATCAATATTAATCAAGCAGGAAGTAGGGTTTTACCTCCATCGAGAGGGCCCGAACCTAGATAAACATCTGTGTCCCTTACTTCTTGTTACCATCAGCCTTGATGCACAGATCGGGACCCCCTACCCGAGATCCGCCGGTTTTGACACCGACAGTCATCACTAACCATATGATCAATATGAAATCTTTTATTCTTTCTACTTTGTCAAGATCATAGCAACATAGAAAAGCCCTTGACTCAACACTAATATTTATTATAGATAGCTCACGGACTCGATTACAAAAAGAGATCACAAAGCAGAACTCAAAACTACTTGATATCAAAACTTTAATCTACTAGATTAAGATACTACTAAAAGGATCGAACTAAATAAAACGGTAAAGATAGGAGTGTGATGGTGATACGATACCGAGGCACCTCCCCCAAGCTTGGCATTTGCCAAGGGAGTGCCCATACCCATGTGATTATGTCTCCTTCTTCACGGTTGGTGTTATGATCTTCTTGGCAATGATGCCCTTCAGGATACGATTCTCCTCCTCGAGCTTATTGATTTGTTGTTTGAGGTCCATAACTTCTTTGCGGAGCTTGCCCGTAACGGCTAAAGCTCCCTTTACCCAAGAATGTTGCATAGCTTCTGGAGAACAAGTGACGCTCTTTTTCATATTTTCATAAGAAAGAAATCTAAAGTTGGAAGGGATAAGCGAATTTGGAATAGCCGGGCTCTGTAGTTCCCCCATCATGGATTCTGCTTGGAGACGAGAGGTGACTTCTTGATCTTCCTCCATGGCATCTATCCTTTTCAAGTCAGCCTCCATCTCATCCTCCATTGATATTCCAAAGTGATAAGCGTCGCTACTTGCTCCTGGACCTGGTGTTGGGTGAGACACCCGACTCTCCCCGACTGACTCTTGAGAAGAAATCTTGCTCTTAATCTGCAACAGGAATAGCTTGAAACGAAAAACAGAGGATATTCGCGTGATACGATGGTCAAAACCTCCCCCCCCCCCCCCCCCCCCCCCCCCCCCCCCCCCCCCCCCCCCCCCCCCCCCCCCCCCCCTTGGATATAGGGGAGCATGAATTATTATTGTTGACATTACCCTTGAGGTAAAAGGTTGTGGGGAAAAACTATAAGCCCCTATCTTTCTCTGTGTCCGATTAAAACTTCATATCCTCAAGTATTGCGTGAGTGTTAGCAATTATGAAGGACTAAATGATAGTGCCAAGCTTGGGGGAGGTGCCCCGGTATCGTATCACCATCACAACTCCTATCTTTATCGTTTTTCTTAGTTCGATCCTATTAGAAGTATCTTGATCTAGTAGAATAAAGTTTATGGCATGATCTAGTTTTGAGTTTTGCTTTATGATCTCTCTTTGTAATCGAGTCCGTGAGCTATATATAATAAAGATTAGTGTTGAGTCAAGGGCGTGATTATTTTGCCATGATCTTGGGTGAATAAAAGAAAGAAGAAAAGAATAAAAAGAAACAAAAAGTTCATATTGATCCTATTGAGAGTAATGACTTCACATAGAAAGAGTATGATGATTTAAAGTTGTTGGGAGTTGGCAGACATAGCTTTGGTCATTGTTGCAATTAATAGGAAGTAATAAGGAAAGAGAGGTTTCCACATATAGATATATTATCATTGACATCTTTTATGATTGGGAGCACTCATTAAATATGACATGCTAAAGGGTTGATGTTGGACAAGGAAGACAACGTAATGAGTTATGTCTTTCTTATATCTGAGATAAAGTATGTTGTCATGGATCCTCTAACTTGTTGAGCTTGCCTTTCACCCTCATGCTAGCCAAATTCTCAGCACCAAGTAGAAATACTAGTTGTGCTTCCAAATACCCTTAAACCAGTTTTGCCATGAGAGTCCACCATATCTACCAGTAAGATCCTTCAAGTAAGTTGTCATCGGTGCAAAGCAATAAAAATTGCTCTAAA